>VVHJ01062699.1:0-14047 GCA_015107715.1 Tylochromis polylepis | reverse complement strand
ACATCATCCGCATAAAGCAGAGATGAGATTCTGAGACCACCCAAGTGAAAGCCTTCCGCCACTTGGCTACGCCTAGAAATCCTGTCCATAAAAATAATGAACAGGATCGGTGACAAAGGGCAGCCCTGGCGGAGCCCATCACCCACCAGGAACAGGTCCGACTTATTGCCGGCTATGCGGACCAAACTCTTGCAACAGTTGTATAAGGATCGAATGGCCCGTAGCAATGGGCCAGACACCCCATACTCCCGGAGCACCCCCCACAGGACACCCCGAGGGACACGGTCGAATGCCTTCTCCAAGTCCACAAAACACATGTAGACTGGTTGGGCAAACTCCCATGCACCCTCAAGTATCCTTGAGAGGGTAAAGAGCTGGTCCAGTGTAAAATTTGTAGCTAATTTAATTAAAATTCCTTTTTAATCTAAAAGAAATGAACTGAATGACTTTCAGAATAGATAGTGCCTTTTTTAGGGTATAATTATATAGTCACACTCTTTAAAAATAGATTTGCAAACAAAATTCAGAGATATTTCAGCTCTTAGAAAATGTAAATATGAAAAATGACAAAAATGCTTTTATTAATAGAGACAAGAATGTTCTGTAATGCAAAGTGGGGGGATTGGTCTGTGTCACATGTGGAGAGTTTGGATGTAACACATGTAAGTGTGACAAATCAGGAAGGAGGGTTCTTGATTTGTCACACTTACATGCTTCACATATCAAAGTAATTTTAATATTACTGACATCCATCAGAAAGGATTACAAAGCCATTTCTTAGGCTTTGCGACATCAGTGAACCACAGTGAGAGACATTATCCACAAATTGAGAAACTTTGAACAGTGGTAAACCTTCCCAGCAGTGATTGGCCAACCAAAATTACTCCAAAAGACAACCCCCCCCCCAAAAAACAAACAAACAAACAAACAAAAAAAACAAAAAACAGAACAACTTCTAAAGAACTGCAGGCCTCACTTGCCTCAATTAATGTCAGCATTCATGATTCAACAAAAAAAGATTGCGTGGACTGATGAGACAAAAGATGAACTTTTTGCAAAGTTTGCATTCCCTTACATCAGGTGTAAAACTAACACAGAGTTTCATACCAGCAGTCAAACATGATGGTGATAGTGTGATGGTCTGGGGCTACATTGCTCCTTTAGGACAAAAGAAAAAAAAACCTAGACTAAGTCTGGACTTAATTCCAATTGAGATGCTTTGGCATGGCCTTTAACAGGCCATTGATGCTCCAAAACCCTTCAGTGTTGCTGAATTAAAACAATTCTGCGAAGAGGAGTGGGCCAAAATTCCTCCACAGTGAAAGACTCATTTCCAGTTATTGCAAATGCTTGGTTGCAGTTCCTGCTGCCAAGGGTGGCACAATCATATATTAGGTTTAGGGGGCAATTACTTTTCCACACAGGGCCGGGTAGGTCTGAAAAGCTTTTTTCCCTTAATAAATGAAATCATCATTTAAAAACTGCACTTTGTTTTTACTCAGGTTATCTTTGCCCAGTATTAAATTTTGCTTGATGTTCAGTAACGTGTGACAAATACGCAAATAATAATAATAATGATGACTAAAAAATGATATTTTTTTCCAGTGTATCTTGCAAATAGATAAACAAAGCCTCTTTCAGTAGAAAGATACATTTAATGACATAAGGGGTTTTTTTGGATACAATGTTATCAGATTGAAACGTCTGAGTAGGTGACTAGCACCGATCATTTGTTACAATGTAATGCAGGAAAACTCCTGGCTCCTCGGATCTTACTTTGACACGTATCTCCCACTTATACACAGCTGGCACGACTGGCCGCTAAATAATAACTTCTATATTTTTTTTCTTTCCAGTTGAGATCAGTTATCCGAAAGCTGTGAGGCAGTGTTATTTTCATCAGGGTTCAGAGCTAAGAAGCCCGTCTGGATGCTGCAGGCGTCTAGTTGTGTACACATGGCTGCTTGATTTACTGTTTGCAGAGTAATTAAGGGTTACCTCGCTGATCTTTGTCTTTGCAGACGTCTTTGTAGGGCGCCCACTTCTCGGCAGAGTAGCCACAGTACTGAATCGCTTCCATTTAAGCACAATCTCCCTAACTGTGGAGCGATGAATATCCAAAGTGCGTGCGATTATTTTATAACCTTTTCCAGCTTTGTGCAGATCAACAATTTGCGATCGTAAAGCTTCCGAAAGCTCGTTTTTACGAGGCATGATTCACGTATTCATTACGGCTTTCAGCTACCAGGAAGCGCTCCCCCTGCACCGGAAGTGTGAATGGATATTTATTTTTTTATTCAATTCTTTTTTCTTTTTTTGGGGGGGGGGACTTCATAATAACCTAATATTATTGTGTGTTAAAAACCGAGAATGTTGAAAAAAACCGCAGCAGTTGGATTTACACTTTGCTTCTATCAAAGAACGATCATTTGCAGCACACAGCCTTGCAGATTTCAGCATTCAGTTTCAGGCGATCTGGAGAAATTTCACCCCGTGGTTTCTGCAGCACCTCCCAAAAAGACTGGACCAGTTTTTCCGAGCATCGCCTCTTTTTACTTACTGTTATTCTCTTCCCACAATAGTGGATACCTGTTGACTGCTTCTTCTTTAAACAGTCCTTGGATATTTGATATTAACAAATGGCTCACACAAAAAGACTTCTTTCAGAGCTTGCTGAGAAAAACTGAATTTTGGAAACAAGCGAATATTTCTGTTCAGCTTTCCTCCTTATCCACAAAGGGAAGTATTGCATTACTCTCTAAAAATTCTTGACCTTGGCATGTAAAGTTGCAAATTGTGTTATATAAATAACACAGCTGGAAAATCTTCTTCCTGTCTTGGCTAAACAGATAAATTTGGCATTGTCCTCAAGTAAATTCTAATTTAAAAAAATAATAAAAATGAAGACAATCGATTATGTCTGAAGCTGTGTGATTTAGTGTTGCAAAAAAAACCACAGCGCTCCCCAAAATACTTTTAAATTAAGATTTTATTCAGCGACGTTTGTGATTTTACACATGCGATTCTGCAGGATTGACAGCTTCACTTAAACTGAAGATTTCTGAGAATACATGTACTAATACCGTGTGTTTTGATATCTTTAATCTAATGTAGACCACAGACATGAACAATCAGTACACTCAGTATGTCACGATAAACAAGCTGGTCTGTGTGAACCTATACGCACAGATCACATGATGCATTTTGCAGAACCCATCTGGATATCTGTGTCAGGGCAAATCAAACCACATGTGTGTATGTTTAGGTGTATGTGTGTGTGTGCGCGCGCGTGTGTGTGTGTGTGTGTGTGTGTGTGTGTGTTAAGGCTGCCCGAGCACATTAGGTGTGTAAAGGCAGATTCTGTGGGGGCTCTGCAGGCAGATTATTCTGGGCTTCAGCTTCGGGCTCAGCTGGAGCTTTTGCCTCTGTGGGAGAAACATGACAAAAATTAATTAACTAAAACACAAGCCAAAGAACGTAACAACAATGCTGGATATGTCACAGTCAGTTTACCTTTATCTTCAGGTTTCTGTGTCTGTGGCTGAAACTGTAGTTCTCCATTAGGACCCGCAGGAGGCTGCCCATCCACTGCCTGCTTTTCTTTCTGTCGCTGAGACATTTCTAATACAGCCTTGCCATTTAAAAAAAGAAAAAAAAAAATTAATTCACTATTTTTTAAGTTTCAGATGATGTGAAACGGTGACCGTTAGGCTGGGATCGTTACCTGCTGGTACTCTCTCCTCTGGGCCTCCAAGGCTTTGCCTCTCTCCCTCAGCAGCTCCTGCTCCTGATGCAGGGTCTCAGCCCTCCTCTTCAGCTCTTCCTCCTTGTCCCTGAGTTCAGCCTCAAATCGCTGGAGCTCTTCCTCTGTATACACCGGCTTGGTTTCCAGAGTCTGCAGAGTAATGCACACATCCACCCATTTAAAAAAAAAAAAAAAAAGACCTCCCTCTTCCCAAGGAGGGACATCGAGATGCTCCCAAACCAACTGGAGCCTATAACCTCTCCATCATGTTCAGTGTCTGCCGCAGAGCCTCCTACTGGTAGCACATGTCTAGCACCAGCACCTCACTTAGGAGCCTCACAGGAGGCATCCTCAACCACCTCAACAGGTTCCTTTAGACATGAAGGAGTTGCTACTCTACTCTGAGGGCCTCCCAAATGGCCAAGATTCTCACCCTATGCAGAAGCTTACTTGTAATGCTTATAACCTTTAGCTTATTTTTTTAGTCACTACCTTGGAGCCATAGGTGAGGGTAGGAATGTAGACAGACTGGAAATCCGACAGTTTTGCTTTCATGTTCAGCTCTCTCTTTACCACATCGGACTAGTACTAGTATTTTTCTATGTGTTTGGGCCTTTCGTCCACACATAAACGGCATTTTGGGTCACTGAAAACGGAGATTTTCAAAAACTCCGTTTTTGCATTTATGCGTGGACGAGGAAAACGGAGATTTAGTCACGCAACGTCAAAGGTGTGCGCCTTTTTTGACGTCACGCTGTGCGCCACGATATTGTTTACATGAGATTAATTTCTCATGAGACAAAATACTGTTGCTGTTAATCTTACTATCTGCAGTTTTTACACGCTTACATATACACGCGCAGTTACTGTCCCTCCATTTACAAAGACAGAAGCGTCAGAGTGAACTTCTACATTCAGCACAGACGCTCTCACAACCCAAGTCCCGACGCCAATGTCGTCGTCGGTTTTGAATAAATTAATTTTTAAAAAAATTAAATTTATGTATGCTGTATGCATTTTGTCCATTTCTAAGTTGTGAGTCTACACCAACCAAAATACAGTTTTTAGTAATTAACATTTGAAATGATGAAGGCAATTGAAAAGTAACGCAAAATTAGTCACCTTTCCAGAAAAACACAAGAACTTTTCAGAAGTACTTAAGGTTTTGTGCAGGCACAAAACCCTGTTTACCCTTTCCCTCCCAGGCTTCTAGACTTCTGGTTGGCCAACATTTCTACACGGTTAGGATTTGGCATGTTCTTGACAGCGTTTGACTTCGTTTTTGGCGTTTACATGTGGACGGAGATGTTTTTTCAAAACTGCACGCGTGGATGGGATTTTTTTAAAAAAACGAAAACGGAAAATCTCCATTTTCAAAAATACCCGTGTACGTGTGGACGTAGCCTGTATCTCAATCACCTGCTCCACACTGTGAAAAAGACCCTGAGAATTCCAATTCATCCAGAAACTCTGCCCTAACCCGGAGTGGGTACTTCATCCTCTTATGGTAGAGAAACATGGGCTCAGACTAGCCACTGCAGGCCAGAGTGATCCCAAAGTCTCCCTAGACAAATTAGTTCTAGGTGAGGGGTCAGAATAAGTGTGATTCCCATGGGGGAAAAAAACAAAACACCAAAGGACCGTAATACCTTGCCTAGGTAAGACAGAGACCTTCACGATCTGATCCCCAGTTGACGAAATTAGTTGAAGACGCATCATCTCATCACTGAAAAGAACACCGCTGTCAAACCCAGTCTGATTTTTCAAATACCCATTGGTAAACAGGAAGTAAAAAAACAAAACAAAAAAAAACATCAAAGAAGTTTCATTGGATCAACTTGTGAGAGACTCATTAACTGTTCAACTTCACCACCCACACTTTCCAGGCTCATCCTGGGAACTTGAACTACACACCCTGTGCAAAGCATCCACCCACTTCCCCAACCTTCAGGCCGCCTCTGAGCTCCTTACCTCCCACTCTTTGGGATTATTGAACTCTTTCTTCTCTGTGGACTTGAGGAATTCCTCCAGGCTGACGAGCCGGTCTTTGTTTGTATCCACCTTTTAACACAGGAAGGTTGGCTGTGTCAGTAAAAGAAAAACCCAGTAAAAGTGGGAAATGATGAGATGAATAATAAAGATTTACATTTTTCATGACATGCTCCCTCATCCTGAGCCTTTCTTCCTCCATCTCCATCATATCGTCTTCCTCATTCTTTGGGTCATAGACCTTCTCCAGCTGGAGGAGGGACATAAACAGATGTTAGCTGCTACTCTGATGCTGTGCATATGTCTGCTGTCAGCTTGTAAAAAGCCCGCAGGAGCTTAGGAACACAGAGAAGAGTTTTGCATTTGGAAAGAAATAGAGCTCCAACCAGGATTTTAAGCAGTCTCAGGATAAAACTAAATCTAAACCAAAGTTTAACTGAAGCAGTCATGAGGTGGATGTAAGCGGGATTGTACACCTCCTTTGTAAAGAGAGCCTCCAGTTCCTGCTCATCTAAAACGCCGTCTTCATTTGTATCTAAATGAAACAGAGAATAAATGAGAACCTTTCTTTTTAAAAAAAAATATAACCCATTAACATGAAAAAAAAAGAGAATGGCTAAAAGCGAGTTGCTGTCACCCACCATGCAGTTTGAAAAAGGTTTTGGGGTTGAACTCCTGAGGATCCAGTCCATCTGTCTCCTCCCAAACCTCCCGCAGCTGATCAACACTACCCTGAGTTGGAAAAATATTTAAAAAACGGACTGAAAACACGAGTCATTTCTACTGGTTTCTGATAAAAACCAACACAGATTTATTAGTCGCCCACCGGAGCGTTAACTTTAGGATGCTGGCGGTGTTTCTCCTTCAGCTCCTGCATTCTCTTTTCCTCTTTTTCTCTCTTCTCCTGATCCAGGCTCTTCAGGTACTCCCGCCTCTCGTGCTCCTTCAGCATCTCATAGCGCTTGAACTCCTCGTGTCTCTCTGCGTCGTAGTTCTCCAGGTCCTTGGTGGCCTAGACAAAAAGCCAGAGAGATAAAAGATATTATTGCTGCTACTATTGCTGTTAAAAATAGGTGCGGTATAGCACAAAAAAGACAGCCTGATCAGTGTTGTTATGATTCTCGAGAGTTGTCACACTCTGTGAAACAAATGGACAAAAAAATGTCTTTAAAAACTCCTAAAATTCATCTTTATTTATCGCTGCAGCAACTTACTGTTGAGATTAGAAGCTCGAGATCTTTGGCCTCAAAGGTGTTTTGATTGTGCGGATCCAGATGTTCAAACTGCTTCAGAAGGGAGGCATGGTCCATCTGAAGACCTGTACAGATGATACACGAACAACCAATCACATACTGGGCTGCCATTTGGTTCTATATACATTACTGAATAAATACACAGATTTGTACATTATTATAGATTTTTTCTGTAAACAACAGACTGACAAAAATGGACTGACATACAAAAGTTCCATAATAAATTAAGATAAGAAAAAGTCAATGGTTGATGAATTTCTGTTAAGGTGTTAGAAATCTTTTTCATTTAAAAAAAAAAAAGTCTAATCTAATAAGAATTTTAGTATACAGGTAACTGCACACTTTTCAGTGATGAGGATCTAAGCAATCCCACTTACTCTGTGTGTTGGTGCTGTCCAGTTTGGCCTTTAGCAGCATCCTGAGACGAGAAACCTCCTGACGCTTCAGCTCATCCAAGCGGGTTCTGACATGATGACTGACCAGGTCCAGCTCTTTACTGAGACGCCCGTTCTGACAGCAAACACAAGAAATCCAGGTGGGTTTAAACAGTTTGAACGCAACGCCAGCTGCTAGAAT
This sequence comes from Tylochromis polylepis, assembly GCA_015107715.1. Lineage (NCBI taxonomy): Eukaryota > Metazoa > Chordata > Actinopteri > Cichliformes > Cichlidae > Tylochromis > Tylochromis polylepis. Next base: position 6,484 of record VVHJ01062699.1, on the reverse strand, counting down.
GTAAACGGTAAACAGGAAAGTCTGCTGAGTGAGAAAGAAGAACGTGAAACAGAAGCAGAAGTGGAAACCAACCTTAATGTCCTCTGTGTTTGCTGTCTGCAGTTTCTCTCTGAAGTGAGGGTCTGTCTCTAAAACCTCAATCACCTCTCTGAGGTACCGATCATAGTACAGGCCAGTGTCCTATTTTGTAAGGAGAAGTTATCCACAACAAGTCTCTGGACATAAAAACAGGTCAAGAGGTAGAAGGGGGAAAAAAAATTACAGAATAATGAGACATTACCATGTTTTCTTCCTGCACTTCTTCTTTAGGGACCTGCTGGGCTGCATTGCGATCTATAGGCACTGACCAGACCCCGACAGAGATGGACAGGAGCAGCAGCCAGCCAGATATCCACTTCATCCTCCTTCGATAAGAACATCAACAACACAAATATCTTCCAGTGTCTGTTCTCCTACATACCTACATTTATATGCAACTTGGTACATTAAAAAATCTGTATGATGTATTTAACTCACAGAGAACCTCCTACCACTAAAATCTCACAATACACAACTCCATTGTGACATTTTCAAACAAAAGACCCAGTAAGGATACTCATTTGCAAATAGGTAATGTTTCCTATTGTTTGATCATATTAGGGAAATTACATTTACGTCATAATACTTGGTGTATGGATCTTCATCAATAATAAACCTCAGGTACTGCTCTGTACATGGTTTACAATCTCTTTCCATTCTTTATTATATTATATAACTCAACTCCAATACAATCTTAACCTGGGGTAACAGATTATACGCACTGGTTACAGCAAGAAAGTGAGCTAATCCATTTTAGATTTTAACGTGATTAGTTGATGACTGATGAATGCCGAATTCACTGTAAGGATCTATGCAAGTCTAAAGTTGTAGTTCTTCGTAGATTTAGGCGTATCCTTCGATGAGAAAAAACAGTAATATTACATTTCTTAAATTGAATCTGGCGAAGAACCATTTTGATAAGCCAGGGAGCTGAATGAACGCAATAAAGAGGGAAGAAGTGTTACAAACAGGAGCTATACCGGCATTCTGCGATGAAATTTAATATGACATTTGTAATGATATCATCTATATTATTATTTATTCATAAGGCACTTGTTAATTAATGGTATTGTTTAGCTATAGCTAGGAAGCTAACTAGCTTAAGTAAGAACAGCACGGATGCGGAAAATGGATACGGAGTGATGACGATTTAGCCCCCCCAAATAATCTATTCGTTAACAGCAGAACCCCTGTCATTGTAAACCCAACACAAACACAAATTAATGATTCACTTATGGCTTATTTTAGGCCTCTTTCATTAATAATTGATTTTACAGATGACCTTAGAGCTCCGTGTTTTCAAATTGCCGTAGATGTAAGCTAGAAACGTCTAGCACATTTCTTCCTACGTCTGCCCCCCCCCATTATAGCACACGTTTTTCTCTTAATTTCTCGTATACTCTTGGTCGGTGTTAAAATGACACCTAAAACGTGTCATAACACTGAAAAACATCCTTACATAGGCAGTCTCTTACCGCAAGTTTGTTTTGGATATCTGACCCAACGCTTCAAGCACGAACTGTATTTGCGTCGGCTAAAACTGACGTCATGGGAATGCGGCTCTCCTCCGGAGTGCTCCCTTCAGGTAACGTCGGAAATATCGGACACTTTATTTGTTTACGAGTAAGGAGCGGTGGAATTGTAATCACATTTTTGTATTATAGTGAAAATAAGGCAAGCTCGCCGTGATAAATGTGCCGCATCATTAATGAGACAAAAATGCCTCTTTAGTGAGATAACATCAGATATAAAAGAAATATTACTTTTGGAGGTGCGTGGCTTTGCACATGAAGGCATCACCGCGTATCAGGTAAATAATGGACACAAAATATGTACAAACATTTTTAATAGCTTTAAAAATAGATTTGCTGTGTATTGAATTCAGTAAAAAAACACAAAGTTATGGTAAATTGAAATAAATTAACATAAAATTAATCAACAATTGCACATGAATAATAAATAAAAGGTATAAATATGATTCTTTAAAAAATCTAGGCCTAATATAGAATTAATAGAAGTATCAAATATGGCACGTGGAAAACACATTTTTTTCACAAATAAATTAACAAAAATAAATTAACAACCACACACAAAAATAACTAAGTTATATGAGGAAAAAATGTCAGAACATTTTGAGGTCATATTGAATTTATATCAGTTTGACTGATGAACTTTAAGGGTTTTGATTGGTTCACACTTTCAATGCAACACTTCATTCAGTGTTCACAAGTCAATCTCTCTCATGTCAGTTGGTGTTCCAGGCCTTTCGTTCTCCACCTCCTCGTCTTTCTCTGTGGGGCCCTGCTGAAGCCCACTCCTCAGACGCTGGCGGAGGGCATATTCAATCATCTCACCATAGCACTGCAGAACAGCCTGGAAAGCAAGAAAGAAAAAAAAAAAAGAAGTCTTTTGTGTAAGATATGAGTATTTCACTGCATTTGACAAAGCTTTGAAACAAGGAGGCCCTTCAAAACAAAAAAATAGCTTCTTGCAGATTCTGTCCCTTCGCAAAATTAACATTCTAACTGAAAACCTAATTTAAATAAAATCTAATCTAATAATTGAGTTTACTTGCAAACAAAACAGAGGCAGGCATTCTCACCAGGTCAGTCTGGCACAGCTCAGCCAATGCTTCACTCATAAGAGCCAGCTGAGTGGGGCCCTTGTTGCCCAGACCTCGGAGGGCACAGTTCACTGATGCTGCAGCAACAAGCGATGGCGGAGCTCCCAGAAACCGGGAGTCACAGACACACATGGCAGCCAACGTGTCACTGTGCCGCCGCAGGGTGGAGAGCTGCTCCTCTGCAGATTCACCGCTGTCTCCTCTCTCCTCCACACAGGCGAGAAAATGTGGGAGAAAATCTTGCGGAGTCACTGCTGCTGTGTCCCATCGGAGGGTGGCGAGGATAACACGCTCCATTTCCTAATGGAAGGGAACATGAAAAAGGAAAATGTTAGCTGAAGCCCAACTCTATGGGCTACAATTGAAAGAGTTTGGCATCCAGTGGAGACAAATCACTGTTAGGCATTAGAGAGCCACAGCTGGAAAAGACTCCCAAATCCCTGTGAGATTAGGTTATTCAGAGTATGAGGGGCCACAGTATTTGTATTTTGCTTAATCTCTATGAGTACTGCTTGCCTGCAGCTCTAATTTTAAGGTATCTAACCTCATCGTTAAACTATCTCATGTGAGATGCTTTGGAATAAACTCACCAACAGGTTCGATGGCAGGAAGCTGTATTCAGCTGCCGCACACAGGGTGTCAGCGGTCATGCTGTCACAATCTGTGAGCTTTGACGCTATAAGGATGCAGCCTGCAGCCAGGCAGTACAATGAGACTGGTACAGACAGAGACGCACACAGGAACCTGTCCATCAGAGAGACAGACAGGGGGAAGACTGTCTCATCACAACCACACTCACAGCACACCTGGAAAGGAGGGAAAAAGGATGAAAGATGTCAGCATCACAGCTGTCACGATGACATAACTCACCCAGCACTACGAGGCAAATGGAAAAACTGGAGCATGAGAGAGCTGACTACCTCCAGGGCCCATTTGGCAAGCTCCTCCCTGCGCTCCGGATCCCTCTGGATGAGGGTGATGTAGAGCATGGAGGGCATGTATCTCTCCTCCACGTGAAGCAGCCTCTGGATCACTCGATGCCCCGACACTGTTGGGTCCCAGGCGGCTCGCAGCTGAGACAAGCCACTGTTGTGGCCCTGGGCTTGTGCCTCCCTCTGGCTCTGACCCCGACTCTGGTCATCCTCCACTTCCTCACACCACAGAGACACAGACATGACTCTGTCCATCTGCACAGCCTGCTGGCTAAAATATGAACTTGTTTATGTCCACAAGGGAATTAGAAGAAAAGCCAACGTCCTTCTGCCACACAAGGAAGCTGAGCAGTTTGCAGATAAATGGAAGATGGGAAATCACTACAGAACCTTCTTTGTGCTTGCTGAAATCAGTCTTCCTGAGGGGGCTCTGCTGAATATTCCCCCTCACTGGAAGCTCAAAGTTTTATACCCAGCAGTCGGGGAGAGAGGGGGAGTGGTCTAAAGGGGTGGGAAATGCCATAGGAAGGGGCAGAGACCCTCGTAAGTGACATAAAATAATAAGACAACACACAATACGATCTGTGCAACAATTGCCTCAACAGGTGGGGAGAGGGTGAAAGAAGGAGAGCAAGGGGAGAGAGGGAGGCAGGGGAGGGGAAAAGAGGAGCAGACAAGAGAGGGTGTGGCCCGCAAGGGACAGAGCAACAGCTTGTCACCGACGGTGAAAAAAGAGAAGGTGGAAAAGAAAAGGCGACGAGGGGTGAGAGGCAGAGAGAGAGAGAGAAAAGCATCTCCAGACTGTGACAATGGGCATGGATGACAAAAGGATGAGGGTGTTTGTTTATAACGTGAGCACAGGAGGAGAGATGTCAAACGCTGGATGGATGTTCAATCTTGTCCCGCTGTCAGAGAAAGACCTTCAAGCTCTGATATTTTTTTTAGTTTCCCATACGCTCATACGTACAATCCCATTCTTGCTGTCAACACAGTTTCAGGGACTTTTGTGTCGTATAATGATTTAAGTCGGCAGTTTGTGGGTTTGCAATCCTAAAAAGTTGCTTATGTCACAGGATACATTTGGTAAACTGTGATTAACAGAGTTAAAAATTGAAGATAGATAAAATGAAAGTTAAAATCTCACATTTTAATCAAGCGAGAATACTCCAAAGGTTCTCTTTGTTTTTACAAAGGTTATTTTTTACGAAGATATTTGAAGAGATAATTCTAGATACCTTTGTAGATAGTTCTTCTGATCTTTCGTAAGGAAATAATGTAACAGCTACAACAGAAGCTACTGCATCAAAGTGCAAACGTACTAAACAAAAAAAATGAATGCATTTGTGAAAAAAATGACAAATTAATCAACAAAGAAACATAATATTTGACAATGGGGTTGCAAACAGATTTCTTTTTTGGAAGCTTTTGCACTCTTTAGATGGAAGCCTTTGATACTGCACATGTCTTGCATTTCTCACCATTTATCAGGAGAGAGGACGAGATTTCAAAAGTAGCTGTAAATGTGTTCGTCAAACTTTTGGCTCTGAGCTTCTCTGTCCTTTCGTCACAGATTGTCATTGTCAAAGCAACCTGCGTCCCCTTCGGCCTCCCCTCCCTGTGGCAATCTGCTGCTCGTGTTTAAAGAGCGGCGAGGCCAGCGGGGAGGGCCGGGGCGAGGTATGTGCAACAGACAGTGGAGCCGGGCAGGTCAATGAGCCGTATTGTCTCCCTTTACAAATCAGTGTCAGACAACAGCTCCTGGCCTTCTGCCTGCTGCTGGCTCTTCACACACACACTTCACACATTCATGGGGTAGACACACTTTTCACACACTCCCCGGGGACTCCACTGATGGTCACAATGGGGTCGCACTCCCCAGTGGAGAATACAGATTGTATTTGACACACTCATTACAGGTGGCTCTTCACACGTTTGAGGCGTCAATGGCAGCTAAGGTTTCAAATGGGAGTTAAATGGACAGAGATACGAACACCATGCCGTGCTCACCACGACTTGATTTCAGCTGAGCATCAATAATTCATATCCGCTGTGACAAAGAAGTGATTCAGTTTCATATGCAACCCAAAGCAGTATTTTTATGGAGGGGAAAAGAAAGGCACACTTGATTTATCTCCAAAGTTGGGCATGTCCTGTATTACAGCAACCAAAGGACTATGAATAAAAAAAACTCAGTAAAACAGAATATGACAAAACAATAGTCCTAAAATGTTAAACTGCACAAATGAAAGAAAGAATTAAAAGAAGGAAATACACAACGGGAGTACATGTACCTGAAATCTGCACTTATACTATGAGTAATGTTCAGATAAAGCACGTAATTAAATTTCGCTATTGTAAAAGTAAACATGAGCTACTTTGAGGAAAGCCAGGAAAATAAAAAAATAATAAAAAAAAACAAAGCAAACTATATTTCACACCTCACGATCAGGTCAGACTGGTTATCTCAGACTCACCAACATAATCTTATGAAGGATCCCAAAACCTGAAATACATATCATAACAAGCTAAAATCCCCAAGAATCATGTAGACCTGGCTAATTCAATTCAATTCAATTTTATTTATATAGCGCCAAATCACAACAATAGTCGCCTCGAGGCGCTTAATATTTGTACAGTAGATCGTACAATAATAGATACAGAGAAAACCCAACAATCATATGACCCCCTATGAGCAAGCACTTTGGCGACAGTGGGAAGGAAAAACTCCCTTTTAACAGGAAGAAACCTCCGGCAGAACCAGGCTCAGGGAGGGGCGGGGCCATCTGCTGCGACCGGTTGGGGTGAGAGAAGGAAAACAGGATAAAGACATGCTGTGGAGGAGAGACAGAGA
>VVHJ01062698.1:0-46315 GCA_015107715.1 Tylochromis polylepis | reverse complement strand
GCTTCCTGTCTAGACTCTGCATGAGGAGGCCAGCACTAACCTGGCCCATGCTGTGTGTGTGTGTGTGTATGTCTATGTGTGTGTGTTACCATTGTGCTTGTGTGCAAGTGTGAGCGCAAACCTACATTAGCTTTGTGTCTTAGAGAGAGTATTTGCACACTATCATTGTTTTTGTCCAAACAGGGAACAGTCGTTAACCTTTGGCCTTCCCTATCTACTGTCCAATGTCTGTTTTTAATTGGCCGGTTTCCAGTAAAGCTCCTTTTTGTTTTCGCTATTATTTTGACACTTTCTTTACCATGCATGCCAAAACTCCTACAATTCCAAGAGCCAATTTCCTCATTATCCAGCTTGCAGCGTTTACGGGAATACAGAGGTGGGGGAGTGGAGGGTTAAAGTTGGAGGGCAGTAGGAGGAAAAAAAAGCCATATGTGGTTTTCTCTGAAATTCCATGAGAATAGCAAGGATAAGCTGGTAAAGGACTGAAAAATTCTCTGTCTTTCCTTACTCTTTGGCCTTCCTAATACAGCTGATCAGCTTAAGAACGGTAAATGTGGTAACTTTCGTCCTAACTGCACAAAAACTAGGCTGAAACATAAGAAAGTTAAGTCACTGAAAAAGAATCCCTTGTGGTTTTGGTAACACAATTAAATTGAGCTGAATCATAACTGGAATCGCTAAGAGCTTCTGCCATCAATCATTCGCACAACCCCTGCCATTAGTAATCACAACAAACATCACTGAGCACAGCAACTTTGTGCCGTCTTACTCTCACTGAGTGCTAATCCAGAAATGCTAAGTGTGTTTAGCCTTAACCGTGACAGTATTTGTCTGGAGTGTGAATCAACATGCAGGGCGCTGCTATTTCATATTCATGCAGTGGCCCAATGACACCTTGTCCTTTGTTTTGCAAAAAGACCTTAACTCAGCAGATCGTTCCCCTTTTAGACCCAGATGTAAAGTGAACAGTCTTCACCTCTGTGACATCAGACCACCACAATATGCCATCTTATGGAAGCAAGGCGTCACAAAGCCCTCCCAAAAAAACAAAAAAGTGACTACAACAAGGGATAATGATAAAGGTGATTTATATAAGCAACAGAGAGACAATTAAACTGAATGACTTGAGGCGATGAGTGTTATTAAAGCAATTTTCTTTAAAAAAAAAAACAAAACATAAAAAATCCATCCATCCATAAAAAAATGTAATGTTTAAATATAATGATGAAATAAATATACATTAAGCTGTGGTCTTGTGTGCTGATGTAGAAAAATGATGCAGTTTTGAGGAGCTTTGAAGCACTTTTTGGATTGTTTTTTGTTTTATAGATGCCAACTTTTTTTGGTTCTTGCTTATTCTTTAGTTTTTTACCAAATGAGGTTAGAGAAATCACTGTTTGTACAGCACAATTCTAACTGAGAGACATTAATCAGGTGGAGGATGATGTTGAAGTTGCCACGCTTCAGGAGCAGGCAAAAGGTGGGAAAAAAAAAAAAAAGACCAAAGCCTAGCAAAAAAACCCAGCAGTGTTTTAGGACTTCCTGTGCAGCCACTAGAAATCCTCACCAAGACAGAAAGCAGTGAACTGAAAAAGGTAGTAAAAAGTGAAATCATTTTTCCTGAATGGTTTCCTTTTGGTCAGCGTGTTCCTGTATTTTTCTCTCCGAGTGGACTGTTTACCTGCATGCAGCCAAAGCCTGTTCTAATACGACTGCTTCTCATAGATTGCTGCATGTTCACATCCAGATGTGTCTGTTTATAAAGATCAGGCAGACGTTAGTTTACGTTAGCTAGGATTTAACCAGCTGTGCTCTTATGGAAGCAGCAAAACTCCTCAGTGCCTTGAAATGAGTGGCGGTGTGTTTAACATTTTTTATAAATAAAATAAGGGTGTTATTTATTTTTAGTTCCATAATTTCCCACCACTTGGAGCTGTCAGTAATTAAAGTTGCCTGAAACCTCAAACATAACACAGACATAAGCCTTTAACTTATGTCTTTTAAGCGCTGTACGCCATAAAAAAAATAAACCTCAGACACATCAGTGACAAAATGACAGACAAACGTCTGCTGCCTCCACGTGATCTCACTTTAAGTCATCGTCTAGCTGGCATGTTTTTCCCTTTCTATGGACGTGTAGTAAGAGGGCTGATGACTAACACAGATGGTGGACAGATTAAATGATTCATTTGAGTCGTATGGCTGTGACATATACACATCATTGTCTCTACTGGTGTGGGTTTTAGGGGTCTCCTGTAGCATTCCTACACAGCTGACTCTCCGCGTATGACTCATAGACTTGTAACCTCCAGACGAAGCAGACTTTACTGTGCTGGCTGGCTTGTCTGCATGCTGTAGTAGGGAAATCTGGCAGGATGCTGCTTAGTATTTGGGGTTTGCCTGACTGTCTAGCCAGTCTGTGTGCGCGTGGTCAGATCATTCTGTCTACAGAAGCATAATGAATTGCCACTTCACTCACAGAAGAGGTTACAAAGTTATGGTCACCACTCTGACAGCTATGCTCAGCAGGAATCACACCTACATTACAGCAAAAAAACAAAAACAAGAAAAAGATAACAGGGCATACTTCTCTGTGTGGCTAAGAGCATGTGTTTTTATTTTCATCCTCGGATCTGTAGCCGCATTCCTTTTCCGTGTGTTGTGCGAGACGGAGAGATTGCCTGAGAGTGACTCACTTAAACCTGACCCAGCGGTGAGGTAATCACTGGAGGACGCTTCAAGTAAAAGTGAACTTTGATGATGGTGTCTGGGATTGTGTCTAAGAGTCCCCCCTCCCCAGACAGTTAAAATACTATAGCGTGGATATATGTGTCCACATCTATGTGTTTGGAGGGCTTTAAGGTGATGCTTTTTGCCTCCTTAAGAGAGTCCTCTCTTCACTTTGTTGTTCTCAGCGTTTATGACCCTCTGATATAGACCCCCAAATCCAATAAAGAGCCTCTCCACCAAGACTTCAGGGGGGCTGGAGTCTGTTTCAGTAGGTGGGGTGCACCTGGGTCACTTCAAGGGGGCCAGAGAGACAGAAAACCACACCTACAGGCAATTAAGAATCACCAATGAACATATCATGCACTTCTTTGGATTACAGGAAAAAGCAGCATCTGGCAAATCCATCCAGGCACTGAGAGAGCATGCAAAGTGCACACAGAGAAGCCCCAGGCAGGTCGAACCTATTGCACCATTCATCTGAACCCAGTGTTATTGGTTTTGCTCTTGTTTGAGGTTCCATCAGGTTTTTGTGGTACATTTACTGAACATCTAAATAAATCCTTATGTGAGAGCACAGTTTGGAGCACAGGCCTGTCTGTTGTTACATCTGCACTTAAACATGAGTCCTCTAATGAGTCTACTAAAATTTAGATTTGGTCCTGGGTCTGGATAAGATGCTTACTTCTCCCCGCTCTTGTGTGTGGCTACAGACACTAACAGCAGATATTGTTTGTTATGCAGCATCACCTGCTGGCTTAATGGAGAATTGCCAAAGGATGAATAAGACAGCAGTGGGAGTTACACAGCAGAGAGCTGCTTTAAAGCCATCAAAACAGGGATTCACCAGAACATTGCAGACAACAACAAAGAGCACAAAACAAAAGAGAAAAGTCAAAAACTGCCTTTTTGTTTTGTCACAAATATCTCACATTCTCCCCCAAAGTCGTTTTCAAAAGTTCTTCTGATAAACTTGAGTCTAGTGCAATAAAGTATGCATAGAGCACTGTGGGTAAGTGGCGGAGGGAAACCAGAGACCTGGGTGTCTGCCTTAAAATACTCTGACAATAGCTGTAGAAAAATTCTGCTCTTTTTGGGATCATACAAAAAACCCCAAACACCCTCATTTTAGTTAATTTTGGTTTGGATTGCTTACGTACCGCTCCAGACATCAAGTTATAGATGAAGGCATTTCAGCTGGAGCCTGGAGTGACTTTAGTTTGGAGATGGATTCAAGTAGGAACAAAAATACATATATTTCTGTGACTAAATTATCAAAAGCAACAAAGACAGAGGATCTTGGTTATTAATGGACAAAAAAACACACAAAAAAAAACTTCACCACAGTTTAGCTGTATCACAACTAATAATGAGTTAAATGATATTTCAGTTTAACTGCGATTCAGGGATACTTGGCATTCCTAACTAGTCAAAGAGCAAATAGTAGCTAGAGTTATTACATAAAGAGTATGAGCCATGTTTTTCTGAGAAGACATCTGGCTGTAAAAAATAAAACAGACAGTACGTGGGTTGGATTCACATCAAAATTATGTTTTAACTATAAATCTGCATATATATCCAATAATATTCCCCTGCAAAGTCTACCGATAAATGTATATATGATGCACTTACACACCTGAGCTTACTCTTAATGGCAAATATTTACCAAGTTTGGCCATTGTATGAAATTATTCTTGCTATGCAAACTGGTGGGGAAAATAAACACGGCGAAATGCCATGTTTGGGTACAGGGCCTCCAGTGTCTGACTGAGCTTCAACTTAAAATAGGTCTGAGAAATGTGAATATGCTCTATGAATAGAGATAAAACAAGCTGGGTGAGGGTGGGGGGGCTGTAAATATATAATAACTTACAGGCTTCCAAGGCCTTCAGACATCAGCACAAAAAAAATAAATTCTGTGTGGATGGCGGTTTGCAGAGGGCATGGGAAAATCTGTGCTAACAGCGAGGAAACTTTGGTTCTTTTGAACAGTAATGTAATCACGTTGCCTGAAAGTGACGTTTGAAAAGGATCTATGTAATCTGAGCGCAACCTTGGACAACAACCGCTGCCCTGTTTTGTGCTGGTCTTTGTGGGAAGACTCCAACATCAGACAACAGAGTAAAACAAACACACACAAAAATACCCAACAGTGAATTATCACTTGTTATCTTTATGGATTTTTTTATGTGTAAACTTTGTGACCTCTGTTTATTGCCGTTGTTAAAGTTGCTACCACAACTTTCCTCCAGGGCTGTTTAGAGGCAAAGAGATAACACTAAACTTTTATATCTGGACAATAAACACCACACACAATATTGCATCCTTTTCAAGTGTAAGGCTCTTTGAGCAATTTGATGGGGAAACAAATTTGGCAACTGCAAGTGGCACAACTTGCCACTAGGGGGCATACGACAGCAAACAATCAGAAGACGCATCAACTGAGATTTCAGCACGGTTATAATTTACAGCGACATACGAATATAAAGACACACGCGAACTCACACTCACACAAACGGGGACCACAAGACCAGACCTGAAGACCACTTGAAATACCTTAGTAAATAAACAAATGTGGGCTGAAGCTTAAATTGTCCCTGCTGTTTGATGGGCCTGCCCGTGAAACAGCTCTCTTTTGAAAAACTTGTTTATTATGTCAGAGTTGATGACTGGAGCGTTGCATTCACTGCCCGGTTACGTTTTGGGCACTCCCGGGGACCTGCGGTCCCTCCTCCATCAAAACGTCAGAAACGACCGATATAAAGCTCATGTGAGGCCATACCGACCGCTCAGAGTCGCATATACCTCGTTAACGGGACAACCTGCGGTCTGCCTCCTCTGAGACAATAAGGCGGCTCTACATTTAAGTGATACAGACTTAGAGGAGAAGTGTGCCAGGCCACCGGATAAATCTGCTGGAGTGAGCACAAGTATGCAAAAGACCAGATTGCCTGTTTCTACGGATCAATTTCATATATGTGGGAGAACGTCTTTTTCGGGACTTTGAATTGAGTTGTGGCTAATGGGCGAACACAAAATTGGATTTCCGCTGGCAAAGGGGACAAGAAAACGAATCAAGCGAGGAGTTTTTAATCATTAGTTTCCAAGGGGAGTTCAGAGAAGCACAAGAAGAACCATAGGTTACAGGACTGTGATTTGACGGATAGTTGACACGGACCCTGGTAGTCCTCCACACATTTCAACCACCGAGCGAACAAATGCAGAGAGAAAGATGCATTTGGGTAAGGCTTTACTGTTTGTCATCCTCCTCAACTGCGCAACTTTGAGCTCATCCCTGTCAACTTGTGCCACTGTGGATATTGACCATGTGAAAAGGAAGAGGGTCGAGGCGATACGGGGTCAAATTTTGAGCAAACTTCGGCTGACTAGTCCTCCACAATCACTTGGACCGAGTAAAATCCCCTATCAAATCCAAGCGTTGTATAACAGCACCAAGGAGCTACTGGAGGAGTTGGGGAGGGATCGGCAGCAGAGTTGCGGTCAAGACAACACAGAGACAGAGTACTATGCCAAAGAAATATACAAATTCAACATGGACAACGGACCGCCGGAGAACAGTAAGTATCGCACTTTTTTTAGACAGCCAAGCTGTCTTTCTCCCACTTATGCCAGCTACCAACGTGTCCATAGTGCGTAATTACGCATCAAACGAAGAGTGTACGCCTAAACCCAGCGGCACAAGACTCAAAACTGCAATTATGTTATTTCATTTCATTGATAGTTGTCAAAATTTTTAGCTGGCAATAGACTCTTTCAGTTTTATGAGATTATAGTTATTGTTATTATTTTTATTATTATATTTATTTTGATATTCCACGTTTAACCCTGTTCAAGCCGCCCCCTCTTTTACAGACTAAATCCTCTTTTTAGTGTTTGTGCTGGAGACTGGTTAGTATCACATAATCATCTCAAACATTAAAAAAGATTTTAAAAGATTTTAGCAGATTAATGTTTAAATGTGTAAAACTCTTATGTTTCTTTCTAAATACTATCTCTGAATTCTTTGGATTTTTGTAAAACTGAAAGGCGAACAGAAAGCAGTGCCCATGTGAAAGATGTGCTTTATTTCTTTTGTGCTCGCCAACCTGTTTTATGTCTGAACCTGTGTTCCAGGAAGGCCACTCTCCTCCCACTCCTGACTCCGCTCTTATTCGCCTTGTTTTTTTCCCCTCTATGGTTCATGTCTCGCATCCCAGATGTTCCCATTTCCTTTCCAGTCAGGTTCAAATGAGAGGGACATCTGCACAGTCAGATGGGGATGCCTATAGAAGAAGGAGTTGGAAAAGTTATCAGAAATGAGCAGGAAAAGCTAGACAGCAGGACCTCCCCATTAGCTGGGATAGAAGGACTCCTTTCTACTTTGGAGTTTCTCTGCATGGGAGGAGTTGGCTCTCCTGTAGCCCTCATGCTGGTGCCACCCACTTGCCTATTGAGATGGAGCTCAAAGTGACCCCACTGGCCGTCTTGGCTAGTTAATTACGCTCACGGGTGGCCCACGAGAATGAGATCACATACAGGAGAGCTCAGGTTTAACTTTGCTAAACTGTGTGTGAAGCTGAGCCTTAAACCCGATTAAGTCTAAAGACTATGCTGGCATCTCATATTGCCAGCAGGTATAGGTAACAAGTCATTACTTGGTTTAAAATGAGCTTAAATTTATATGTGAAATATTTGTTAAAATAACACATAAGGGCTGCTTAGGCTCACATTATTTCCTCTACATGTGTTAAACCCATATTTGACTTTCTCCTCTATAGAATAAAAAGCTACTAACTGTAATTGGAAAACCTGTGCTGGAGGGACATGTGTCAGCACTTGAAGGAAATTCAAGTGGCATGTGGTCCGACTGAGTCTGGATTACCGAGAAAGCAGAACAGGATAACTGCTGTGCGTGTGTGAGAGGCGAAGCGGGCCTCATGGTCTAGAGCAAAGCCAAGACCATTGCATCACAGTCCCTTTGAAATCAACAGGTGTTTCTCAAAAGACCTATTTTCCCTCAGCAATGTTCTGTTTTGAATCTCACAAAATGGTTTTTGACAAAAACACCAGGAAGTAGGTGCCTTGAGATGGTGGACTCGTAGCTGGATTGAGAGCCACAGATGGGCTCGAGGTATGACAATACGATGACAAAGATTTATATACGGTGTACTGTTCACTGGCATTTAAACAGAATAACACAAGCTGATTGATGACAAAATCTTAAATACAAGGGTTGTGTGTCTGTGTGTCCAGTGTGATCTCATACTTGGAAATATGCATTCTGTCAATGCCCAGTATATCCACTTGTATTCATTCAGCCCCTAAGCTGAGAGTGGTTAATGTGATTTTCATATGATGGAGGAAGAAAGATGATGAACTTTCAGATTTGTTGAGCTCCACTTTTGAATTTTGCAAGAAAGAAAAAGGAATAAAAAGCAACACAAACTTAAAATTAAAATTAAAACAACATTAAAAGCAATGTATTCTCCATCTTTATCCAGTTTACTTCTTCATACAAGAACACAGGTATTAAAAATTTCTCAACTTTTCTCTTCAAAACTCAAATTATAAGTTTTAGCTAAATGGGAGCAAGTGGATAAGGTCACCTCTGTTTTAACCCAGTTTATCAACAGCTCAAGCAAATTTAAAACACGTCTTCTCCTGCAGAAAAATGCAGTTTTTTAAAATGTATTTACTCAGAATCTATGTAACAGATGGAGACTAATCCCCAGCTTCTTTAAAGTACTTTTTCAAATGATGTGTCAAACTTCTCTCCAACAAATCTTTCAAAATAAAAGCAAAATACATCTGGTTTCACTGCCCTCAACGCACACATCTGAAGCACTTTCTGATCTGCCACGCCTACCACCAGGATAGATTTTATTGAGAGATTGTTTTGTGTAATGTTGGGTAGAAACACTGTGACCTGTCTTAAAGTGACTAGAATGCTTTGTAGCGCTTAGTGAAGCTTTGTTGTTGTGGTAACACCATTAGCTGCCCACTGGCTGGTTTCTCCCACAAGCTGCAGTCCATAGACAAGAAATAAAAACTCACTTTTGTGGCTAGTGGGAATTTTTATGAATATAAAGACTCCATGAATTTGATCCACCATATTTAACAGTTTTACAGATGTCTCTTTTGATAATGGCGGTCTACGGGGGAAAAATGCTTTCTGGACCGCAGGGACTGTTTTCAATTCAAATGCAAATGGGTACTTGGAAAGCGTAACAGCAAGAGTGAGTGGTGGTGCTGTATCCGGCTCTGTTGATACGTTCATTAACTATACTCCAAAACGTCTACAGTGGCAGTTTTTATTTTTTCTTTCCAATGTCACATGACTTGTTTTTATCCAATTATGTCCTAGAGGTCTGTGTTATTTAACCTCGATTACACTTTAGGAGGTACTGTCATTCATTAAAGGTGGCCACAGGCTTTATTATCATTCCACAATAGGCACATGCTTGTGAATGACATCATGTTGTACCACACACCAAGAATACTGCACCTAGCTGCCAACATTAGCTCCCATTATTTTTTGAGAATGAAATGACGTGTGACTAGCTGTTAGTTCGCTCCATCCCTTTTTTTTGGTGGTATTCATACCAGTGATGTCAAGTTTCTCACGTAACCTACAGTGAGAAAGTGGGGATGTAAGTTTCACAAAATATCAAACTACTCCTTTAAGACAGTAGACTGTCGGCACAGTCGGTGATTACAAGCCACAGCGCCGATGGTGCTGCCTGCATGAGGCATAAGAGTGCTCAAAGGCTGACTTTGTGGAATGAAAATTTGAGTCTGGGCCAGTGACATCACTCTCTTTATCTCATTTACATACATTAGCTTTTTGATGGGGTTCGGAGGTAATATGTTGACCCTTGAATGACCTTAAGGCTCCGTGAACCAACTCGAAGCCGTGGCAGGTGTAAATGAAGCAAAAGGCTGCACCCAAGACTGACAAATGACTGTGTTGGGAGTGTGAACAACAAACATCGGAAAGATTTCCTTTTATAGCATGGTACTTATACAAAGTCTGGCACGTCTCAAGGACTGAGATTGGGCTGTGGAGAAGTCATCATGGTCAGAAAGGGTTCATGTCCAAAAAGTTGTCAGTGGGACTGAGGATAGGAGGGTTTTTGATACCAGATGGGTGAGGTCATACTTAGCTAAATAATGCTATTTCAGTGACAATATTTTCATTTCCACCAAATATAGACAAAATGTGTTAGAGAAACACTGACAAGTTGTGATTAAGGTGGGCAGCAACACTAGTTGTTCACTGTGATAAACGTAGTGCCAGACAGCACAGAGCCACTATGGCCAAGATCGGATTTTAACTGTGTATAGTTACCTATACAAGGTCCATCTGTCTTATCTATCTATGAACATAAAATGCTTCTAAGCATGCTCTCTCACAAAACATTTGTTTTATTCTATTTGTTCCAGACGATCTGTCTTACTGCCCAAAAGGCATTACTTCTAAGGTTTTCCGTTTTAACATCTCCGCCATGGAGAGGAACGCGACCAACCTGTTCAGAGCAGAGTTTCGAGCGCTGAGAGTTCCAAACTCGACTGCCAAGAGGAATGAACAGCGGATTGAGCTCTACCAGGTGCGTAAAGGTACCGTTTCCTTGTCATTCTACCTAGATTAAAGGCAGACCGCAAATAATTTTTCTGGACGTAATCTTTGTATACAAGGAAAAACAAGCAAAAAGAAAAATACCACCACAATTCTGAACTGCTGAAAAACCGGTCTTGAAAAAGGTAGTAAGTTCTATTGTTATTTCAGGCCTCAATTAACAAAAAAATAGACAAATATGACTTGATTGCAGTTAGGCACATAGGTAACAAATAGATGAACAACTGAAAGGTTCAGCAGGCCTGCAAGATCTTTGCAGAACCAGGACAGGACAGTGTTATCGAAGAACAAGTAGTACACAGCTACATATGTCTATAATGATCTTAATTATAGTTATGTGTAGATCTGTAGTACGCTCTGAAAACAACATGCAAAGTTTATTAAGCTGTTAGCAACAGCGCAATAATATTGTAGTTAACGTCCTCAGTGCAAAATTCTGTTATAAGGATCTAAGATAGGGGTGTCAAACTTGTGGCCTGGGGACCAGAATTGGCCCGGCATAGACTCCAGTTCAGCCCACTGGTTGTTTTTGGAAATTGTGAAAGAAATTAAATTTTAACTATAGTTTCTTAACTTTTCCTGCTGATAAAAACCTCCCCCATGCTACACCAAAGTAACAGATACACAATGAAATGACAAACCAAAATCTACTATTAACATGTCTGGCTTTTCAAAATTTACCTTAAAGTAGTAAAAAGAACATTTTCCCTGAATTAACAAAAACATTCTGCTTTATAATTACAGCACAGTGTGGCCAGTGAGCTGACAGAACTTTTTTTTTTGTAATTTTACACATTTATTTCTCACAATTTAAGCCCAAAGAGTTGCTACTTAACACATGGAAATATGTTGGAGTTTTTGTTTTTTTGTATCAAACACACTTAATATTTTAATTGTCTGAAAGAAAAAGAATGACTATTATTTGCAGTTCAGCATAAAATACATCACTTGCATTACACATGCGGCAGATGCTTACTCTTTTAGTCTGGTGGTATGCAAATTTACTACTTGAATATTAATTCTCTCAGCAGTTTCCCCCCCCAAACACTGCAGGAATTTGTTTTCAGCCAACATGTTTTGACAAATAAATCCATGACCTATCTGGCTATGAAATAACATGAAGCCAGCGTTGGCACACTGAAGAGCCAGCATCAGATATTTCAGTGGAAAAACAGAACTAACAGAAGACACTATGTAAAACTACATTTATGTAGTGAATAGATACAGTGTTTCCAGACGAAGTCAAAGCTGTTGTTGCCTAACATGATGATATATGTCAGATGTGACATATAAGCCTAGTACCCAGAGCTGGTAGTAATCTTGGCAGTTAAAAGCATCATAGCAATTTGGTGTGTGTGCAGGTGCTTCGATACACATGGTTGGCATGTTGGTATTTGCGTGTATGCTGTGTTCTGTGGTTGGTTTTGTAAGATTTTGGCGTAAATAAATGATTTCGTTTAAAATCTGGGTTTTTATTTTCATAAAAATAGATCTACCTAACCCACAGACTGAAAACACCTCCAGAATGGATTCAGATTAAACTTTATTGTCACACCACAGATTAACAAGTAAAGAGTGAGTGAAAAACTTATGGACAAAAAGTTCTAGATTAGAAGGTCACAAGAAAAAAGAATAGTTTACATATGTGCAAAATACAAAAATAAGAATGTCAGGTAAAAAAATAAGAAATAAATAAACAGGTCATAATTTGTTCAGCGACCTAATAGCGGTTGGAAAATAGCTCTTTTGCATCCTGCTCTGGTGATAGAGGAGGTATTTATAGCACGTTCCAGCCAAATAGCCAAATTCCACAGAAAAACCAGGGACCTGTGGCAACCTTGCCAAAAGTTAAGTAAATAATAACACAAATAGTAAAATGTAAATTATAGATCTTGTGCGCATTCCCACATGTCTTTAGTTATAAAGAAATAAATACAAGCCAACAAAAATGGAAAGACATGGTTTAGTCCGATTTTATCAAACGCAATGATACAATCTACTGGAACAGTTGCGAAAAGCAACATTAATGGAGAATTTAACTAAAAAGTAACTGTGACAGCTGTTATAATTACAGAGCTGGTCTTTTGTTGATTAAAAATACATTTTTATTTAAGCTATAGCACCATTACATTTTAGCATATTGGGTCTGGCTGATGTAAGAAATGCATGTTTGGTCATTTTTGTCTTTTGCCACCTCAAACCTACTTCATCATTTACAGTAAATTCATAAACTATCCCAGATGTAACTATGACTGAACAGTTATGACATGATATGACTTACTATACAAAGGTGGGAATTAGCATTTAGCGTAAAAACACCCCTTGCCTATAGCCTGTCTACATGCACACATATATTTTGATAAATGTAGGTTTTCTATAGGTTTTAGCTTTTTCCAACACATAAATGGCATTTTACTGTCATTTTACGGTCACTGAAATTGAAGCTTTTGAAAAACCCCTGCCAGGGTGAAGATTTAAATCTAGGCAGGGAATGAGGAAAGTCAGATGTGTGAGTGTCAGTTTTGTGTGTGCAGTTTCATTTAATTTGTCAGCTTCTGATTGGCCAACATTTCTGTATTGTTACAGTTATACTGTATTGCCACCTGGTATGTTTTTGACAGCCCTGTACATTGTTTTTTCCATTTTCATGTGGAAAGAGATATTTCAAGGCAAAAATGAAGCTCCCATTGTAAATAATACCCATGTACATGTGGACAGTGTAGCCTCAAAGAGCTGCAAGAGTAATCCGATTTACTTTTTCTTCATACCATTTGTATTCATACTTTATTAATATATTGAATGCACTCTTTCCTCACATAATTCAAAGCTATTATTGAATAATCAGAACAAGAACAACTGAAACTGTTACAGTATTGAGAAAAAAGGTTTCAGAGCAACTATTTATTATTGCTTCACAGATTGTGAGGCGAAATGAACACATTAGAAAGCAACGCTTCATTGGAGCCAAGAATGTGCTGACCAAAGGTACCGCAGAATGGATTTCCTTTGATGTGACTGAAACAGTGCGGGAGTGGCTGATGAAGAGAGGTGAGGCTGAGGTCTCCTCATTTCCTCATTTCATAACAACTCAGAATTGTTATCATTAGGAGTAATAAAGGATTATCATTAAGGTTAATGAAAGCACGTATTTTCTTAAATTGCAAGTTGTTGACAAACTTCCTCTCCACAATTATTTGCATTTAGGATCTAATATGGGTTTGGAAATTAGTGTCCACTGTCCATGCCACACCTTCAGCCCAAATGGTGACATCATTGACAAGGAAAATGAGGTCCTGGAGGTCAAGTTTAAAGGTGAGCAGCAGTGACATTTTGTCACATCAGTTTTTATGCCAAAAAAACAAAAAAAACAGTATAACGGATGCCCATAGCGACAAGGGGTTTGTGCAAGCTATGTCCATGTTTTATACTGTCTCTGATTTCTTACCATCCCTGCAATCCATTTACATGGCAACATTTCATTGAATTGAATTGAATTTTATTTATACAGCGCCAAATCACAACACCAGTTGCCTGAGGGCGCTTTATATTGTAAGGCAAAGACCCTACAATAATACAAAGAAAACACAAAGCCCCCAAAATCATATGACCCCCTATGAGCAAGCGCTTTGGTTACAGTGGGAAGGAAAAACTCCTTTTTAGCAGGAAGAAAGAAAGAAAATTTCATCTTCATATTAACCAAATCACCTCTTTATTGTGGGAAATAAGCTCAGGTTATTTGCGTGGAAATAATTTTTAAGCATAGCTGCTTCAATTTGGGGAATTGTAATACAGTACAAGTGCTCTTATATTACAGTGGATTATATTTAAGGTGTTTCTCAGATAAAAAAGGATGGATTTTTTAAAAATGCTTTGCAAATTGTAATCTCAGATGGAGGGAAGTTATGAAAGAAAAGTTTCACAGTTGTTTATAGTTGTTCACAGTGCACTTGGATTATGTTTATAATAAAGGTATTGATGAAGAAGAGGAGCACAGTCGCTTGGATCTGGATCACTTGAAGAGGAAAATGGAACAGAATCTCCCTCATCTCATCCTCATGATGATCCCACCGCACCGCCTGGACACTCAGTCAACACGCCGACGCAAGAGAGCGCTGGACACAAACTACTGTTTCTCGTAAGGGGATGCATGCCAGTATTAGCTAGTCCTTGAGAAATCTACTGCTGTTAAGTTTTAATGGTACTTTAATGTGCAGGAGCTTAAATATTTGATACAACAATTAAATATTACGAGAACCTAAATGTTCCACTGCAAACATTTGAGACTGACTATGTTTTTGTTGTTCCTCCTCATCACAGAAACACGGAGGAGAGCTGCTGTGTTCGCCGGCTCCACATTGATTTCCGACGTGATTTGGACTGGAAGTGGATCCACGAGCCCAGTGGTTACGATGCCAACTACTGCTCTGGGCCCTGCCCTTACCTGAGGAGCTCAGACACAACGCACAGCTCGGTAAGTGGGATTTTGCCAAGAGTTTTGCACAGTAGAATTTACAGCAGCAGAAACAAAAATACCTTTAAGTACATCATAGATTGCAGAAGATTTATAAGATAAAGAAAAATGCATCATAAATGTTAATGTTTTACATGTATTCTACAACTTTACATGGTAGTTTTAAATTACAATGTAAAAATTTTTACAGAAAATATTTTGAAAAACTTGTCAATTTGATCACAAATCAGTATATCTATCTGAAAGCTATCTTTCAGTATTTACAGACAGTCACAGAGTGTAGGTATTGCACTGATTAAAATAAAAATGCCTTGAGCAGTAACTCTTCTAGCAGAAACTCTTGCCACTTTGCCATTGAATCTCCAGGCAGCTGTTTTGTGTTAACAAGACTGAACCCTTTATTTAAACATGGGGAAAGAGCTATATTCTTTATTTGATATGTAAAGTGAATGAATCCCCACCTGCTGGGGCATCCAGTCCAAAGAAAGTTGGCTTCAGGGGAAAGGAAAGGAGCTAACGGTATTTTAGTCAGAAATCGGTTTCCTTCATGATTTTTTTTATGGTTTTGTGTGTGTGTGTGTGTGTGTGTGTGTGTGTGTGTGTGTGTGTGTGTGTGTGTGTGTGTGTGTGTGTGTGTGTGTGTGTCATGAACCTCATCTGTGCACTTGCATCAGTGGTAAACAAGGTATGGTTTATACACTCATGGGCTACTTCATTAGCTATACCTTTCTATTATCAGGTTGCACACAGTTCTGATTCAATAATGACCTGGAAACCTTCCTCTGAGATTTTGGTGCATATTGACATTACAGCATCACACAGTTGCAGCAGATTTATCACCTGCACATCCATGATGTGGATCTCCCGTTCCACCACATCCCAAAGTTGGTCTATTGGATTGAGATCTGGTGACTGTGGAGGCCATTAGAGTACAGTGACCTTATTGTCATGTTCAGAGATACCTTCTGCATACCTTTGGTTGTAACAAGTGGTTTATTTGAATTGCTGTTGCCTTCCTATCAGCTCAAAGCAGTCTGGCCATTCTCTACTGATGTCTGACATAAACAAAGTGTTCTTGCTTTTTTGCGTTGTCCATGTATAAAACATGGACGTACCTTGTGGGTCAGAAAATTCCACCAATGCAGAAGTATCTTAAACCTGCATTCTATCTGAAGGTCACCAGATGGCAATAGTTGTGGTTGCAAAAAGATTTCTTGTCCTATAGATGTCTATGGGAAAACAGCTTTCTGTCTTGACCTTCGTAATCACTTTCCTGCTGAGTTTGTAGGTACAGTCACTCATTTTGGGTCATATTGTTATTGTTTTTGCCAGTCATACGTCATATCATGTTTCATATGCGCCATATGGGTGGTATGAAACCGCAAAGTCATTGGCTCACAAGTTGTCAGTCACAAGTTGTTAGGCGATAAGTGTATGGTTCCACAGTCAGACCTGCCCATCCTTGTCATGTCCAGTTTTTTGCAACCAAGGTGGCGACATCAGAATCGCTCATCAAGAGGCTTCAGAACAGGACTTCACAAACCAGTGGGTGATGTCACAGTAGCTATGTTCCTCTTTCATACAGTCTATGATATTTGCCCAGGGTTGGTTATTTTCCCTTTTTCCCTTTTTCGGACTATTGTTTGAAAATTGTCCTAGGAATGGTTTGGTGGGAAAATCCCTGCAGGCCAACACATTCTAAAATACTCAGACTTGCCTGTCTGGCACCAACAAACATGCCACGTTCATCGTTACTTAAATCACCCTTTTCCCCCCATTCTGATGCTCAGTTTAAACTTGAACAGGAGGTTGTCTTCACCATGTCTTCATGCCTAAATGCACTGAGTTGCTGCCATGTGTTTGGCTGATTAGATATTGGCGTCAATGAGCAGTTGAACAGGTGTACCTAATGAAGTGGCTAGTGAGTGTATATTTCCCCAGTTTGGCTGTAAAAAACCAGATGTTTGGCTCTCTGGTAGAGGGGCATGTGCTCTTTGCTGTTACTACTTTCTCTCATGGATTTCCATGCAGAAGTCTTTGTGTGCCATGTCTCTGCCTTGTAATATCACATAGGCAGAGACAGCAGAGACACACTACACAAAAAAAATGTGAATTTTATAATCATTTAATCTCTCTGTGCTTTTCAATAGCTGCTGAGCCTCTACAACACTCTGAATCCAGAGGCATCCGCCTCCCCCTGCTGTGTCCCCCAAGACCTGGAACCCCTCACTATACTCTACTACTCTGGACGGACACCTAAAGTGGAGCAGCTCTCCAACATGATTG
This sequence comes from Tylochromis polylepis, assembly GCA_015107715.1. Classification (NCBI taxonomy): domain Eukaryota; kingdom Metazoa; phylum Chordata; class Actinopteri; order Cichliformes; family Cichlidae; genus Tylochromis; species Tylochromis polylepis. The sequence goes on along the minus strand of VVHJ01062698.1, from coordinate 29,195 downwards.
TCAAGTCTTGCAAGTGTAGCTGAGAGGACATGAATGTGAGGCAGTGTGGCAGGATTTTACTCGGTACAGACCAAACCCATGCATGACTTTTGGACTTTTAGCTGTGACAAATACTTAAACTGTGGCCTCATGGCTTAGATTTGAAGACCACTCAGGAGGTGGCACATTTTTAAGGATGCAGATTTTCTCAAAAAACAAAACCCCCCAACAGACAAACTTGATATTTTGATACAAATTTTTATTGTTTCCCTCGATTCGTTCTGGTTGACAAGTTAAGTAGCTTAATTTGAATCTTAAGCCAAATTCAAACCTAACTAAAGAAATAGTCCCAAATAAGATTTCACCTTAAAATATTCCCCCCCATATTTGTGAGGATGGACAACATACTTCAGAGGCTAGATTGCCAAGAGCACCTACTTGTGACAAAATGAAAGAAATAAAAATAAAAACAACAATAAAACTAACTATAGCTGCTTCATTGATAATTACTCAAAGAGGCCTACGTTGTAGTATTTTTGTGTAACTCTTTCTTGAATCTAGCCTTGATTTTACATTGTTAGTCGTCACAAATATAGACAGGTCTCTTCTTTCAGGCCCGATTTTTCCTTAAACTTGCCTTAAATTCCCTTCACTTCAAACAGTGGGCATTATCTTCAAACACAAAAGGAGAAAGGACAGACTTGCTGCTGTATCCAAAGCCATAGCTGTGGTCAGGGAAAAGGAGAGCTGAGAGAGAATGCCTGCTGGATTTGCAATGGAAAGTCAATGAACAAAGAAGGTTGAGCCAAGCTTTTCTTTTTTTGGCCAGCCAGCAGCAATGGTCTCTTTTTTTTTTCTCTTTTTTTTTCTCTCGGTGAATCTATTAAAACGAATGGAAGAAGAAGAAGAGGGGACCTGTATGGAAGGGAAGAACTGTGATGGAAACTAGCCACGAGCACACTGCCATTCACTGGAAGTTTTCATCTTTAACAGGTTCAAATTATTTTTGGGACATCAAAGAATATACTGGAAAAGAACACGTGTTATGCAACAGGTTTTTATGAGACTTCTTTTACATTAATAGCAGATTTAGTCTGTTATGCAACTTGTCGTATAGTGATTGTTTCACTAACTGGGAAGAAAATTGATGTGTAACAGTTTTATATTAAACTGTGGGTACTGTTACATTTCCTTTGTGATTTAGAAAGAATATGCAACATTATTGTCCATATAGAAGTTTAACCTGTTATGTGGAATCCCCTTATTTGTCTAACTAAAGGCCATTTTTTTTTAGTGCAGCTGTTTTCTTCTCTTTCTTTTGTCTCCTGTCAACTCACCTGTCACCCTTCACTCCAGCCCACTGACAAGGAGTTTACATGTGCAGTCCGGGCTCCCCAAAACACTGCAGTCTTTCATTCCCTTTTGCTCTGTCTCTGTTTGTTTTGGTGCTCTCTTACAGTGTGAAGTCCTAATGGAACAGAAATGAAGAGGGAGTGGAGGAAAAGTTATAACATGACAGTGGCCTGATGTACAGTTAGACCTCATTTTCTCCGACTCATTGGAACATTTCTGAATCCCTGTACTGTTTGACATTTGCCCAATCAGAGTCATCTAGCCTTTAGGTGACATTGAGATCATGTTGTTTTTTTGTTTTGTTTTTTTTGGCAGTAATGTTGTTTGATAAAATGATTGTTATTAAAAAGACATCATGCAAAAGTCTATGAGCCCCTTTTTAAAGCGTAACGATCAAATCTGTGAAAACATTTAACTCCAAATTAGGAGATGATGAATGTATGAACTGGTCTTGTCTGCCTTATTGAAATGTCATTTAAAATGCTATTTTCACATAATGTTTTGGTTCCATGCAAACATAATTTTTCTTTCTTGAATCTCACCAGCCCCACCTGTTTCCTGCAGGCGCATGCACAGCCATTTTTTTTTTTTTTTTTTTAACCAGAGTGATAAATTCAAGTTTCTCAGGGGTTACTGCTTAACAGCTTTCCCAGGCAAAAAGCAATTACTCTTATTTTAAGAGCATATTACTGCACAGGCACCTCTTTATTTCCTTGTTTTTCATAAAATGGATAGCATAAATCACACAAAAACCTGAAAAAAAGGCATTTTACATTCATTACTGCCTCCTACCTAGGTATGTATTCTCCTCCGGGTTTGATACTTGCTTTCAGTGGTAGAGCCAGACAGTTTTTACAGTGGTGGCTAAGCTGATGCTATTACTTACAGTACTGTGCAAAAGTCACAAGCCACCCCTTATTTCTTTGTAGTTTACTAGGAAAATGGGTCATTATTTGGTATAAAAACCTTATTTATTCAACACAGCCTGAACTTTCTTAGGCAAGCTTTCTTGTCATTTCTTTAAGTAGTCTTCAGGAATAGTTCTCCAAACTTCTTAAAGGATATTCAAAGCTCTTCTTTGGATGTTGGCTGCCTTTTGTCCTGTTCTCTGTCAAATGATCCAGCACTACTTCAATTATTATTAATGTCCAAGTTCTGGGAAGGCCAGTCCATGACTGATAATGTTCCATTGTGTGTCTTTCTATCCAGGTAACAAAGCCGTTACCAATCAGACACTTTGCAGGTGGTATAACATTGTGTTCATAATTCCATCAATTTTGACAAGATCTCTAACACCACTGTCTGAAATGCAGCTCCAACCCATGACAGAGCCTCCACCGTGTTTTACAGATGACTGTAGACGCTCACTGTTATACCCCGACCTCCTCGATACATATTGATGATGATTTGAACCACAGATTGCAAATTTAATCAGACCTGCTGCCACTGATGTTCAGTCAAGTTCTTGTGTAATGTGTCATACCTTATCCTTTTCTCCATGTTTCCCTTCCTTAAGAATGGCTTCTTTTAAGCCATCCTTCCATTTTTTTTCCTATGTCTTAAGACATAATTTCCAGATACTGTTCATCTGTGATAGATAGTTTTTTTTAAGCCTGCTTCTTCTTCTTTTCATCCCGCACTCGCTCAGTTTCTTTAAATGTTTTTAAGGACACGCTGCACACCATACCGAGATATGGTAATCACTTTTTGGTAATCACCTTGTTAGTGCAAAAATACTATTTTTAAGGCCGTCAAACGGTGTTATCTTTGTTTTGGGTTTTTTTTTTAGATTCAGTTAAAGAAATGAGAACAAATTACATGTGTTTGCAACACACTGCTAATAACCAAACCTAAAGATGCAATTTGGTTCTTTTCTAAGTTGTCTGTGGTGTGTAGACACAAACTGGTTCATCCCTTGAGTTAGGTGCTTTTTTTAAATACTCTAATGATTCACAGGTCAGTGTTAAATACCTTAACAAAAAAACAGAAAAAAAAAGTGTAAAAGCAGCCAATGTCCAAAGCAAATCATTGAAAGACCTTAACAAAAGCTGGAGAACTTTTGCTTTGCTCGAGACCAACTTAAAAAATGACATGAAAGTCTTTTGCACAGCACTGTACATTAGGGTAATTTCTTTGGATCACTCACTCTCACTATTTGCTTATGTGGCCATGTCAACACATTTCTGTATGTAACCAACAGTCAATTAAAAAAAAAAAAAATCTGGAATCAGTTAATACATGCACTCCTTTAAATTTGCTGATAAAGCTCAGAAGATTATTACAATGGAAACAGACTCTTTAAAAGACATGAGAGAAATTGTTACTAATAACACTAATAATCACTGGATATTACTCCAGTGCTGTGTATCTGCACACTCCCCACACAGGCTTCCCCAGTGGCTGCATGACTCTGGCTGTTCTTGCTTTGTCATTTGTAAGAGTTTGATAATGATGTATTAAAAAGTTCAATCTAAGAGTAGTTTACTTACTATTACTTTACCATACTATTAATTGTAATTTTGAAGACACGCTTATAAAGTTGGAAATGTACACGTAAACATTTAAGATTGTATTAGCATTTGTAACTGGAATATCAGACACATACTATAGAGTAAAATGAATGAAAAGGAGCAACAGGCCGATCTTGTGCAATTCTTACTCAAAAGTTGGTGTTATTGATGCCTCATTGCCAAATGTTTAGTTGTTTGTATGAAGACCGGCTTATCAGAGGTTACTTATATTTTTATCTCAGCTCTGCTAATGGGTTACACCGATTTGAGGGGTTGTTGGTTGAGCTAATACGGACTGACAAGTAGCCAGAGAGAATTCCGTTTCTCTACGTGCCCATTATTGTTCCCTGTCACAATTAATCAGAGATGAAGCACAGTGATGGAAACACAAAGACCAGAGGGCATGATGAGGTCTAAAAACAGGGGTTTACAGACAGCCCTGTACCAACAACACACATTACTGGTACAGAGCGGCTGTGCCCCATGCATGAGTGACTTTTAACCATCAACGAAGCCAACAGATGACATGTTACTTACTTGTGTTCAAGTCCACAGTTTGGCCCTGTGAAAAAAATTCAGTATCACAAAAATCAGGGCTCTTATTGCTTCAGTATTAATAAATGCTACATATAGATTAAAAGCTCTGCAACTGCATTACCTCTTTGACTTCTTCATGTCTGTAGATAAAACCAAAATTGAGCCAGTTATTGAACCAGTGGACTCCCAGGAAGAGTAAAATATCCGAGTATCTTTTTCCCATGTCAGTGTAATGGAAGTAAGCTGAGGAGTTAGCCACGATGAGGCCTTTCCTAACAGAGGCAGCAGCTTGGCTTGGGTCTTCCTATTCAAGCAAGGGCTCATTTTGGCCCACGTAGTGGCGAGCCACATTGTTGAGCACAGTCAGACACTGAAACACACATGAAGAGAGAAATACACTAGAGCGTCTACTTCAGCGAAAGGCTCATTGAGGCGCCACGGTTGCATTTGTTGCCAACAACTATATGAGCAGAAACTTGGTAACAACAACAAATACTAGTCTTTGATTAGTTCATGGGGCTCACTAACTAAATGGATCCAACACAAGAAACTTCACAGGTAATTTTATCTCTTGTGGCTTCTTTATTTTAATTGGGTAGGTCTTTTGAAAATCACTGAAAAAAAACAAAAAACGATAGGGAGTAAAATGTATCTGGATTCTGCTAAGCCTGGACTTTCATCTTTTATGTTTGAAGATGCAGATAAGAACATTGTTTGCTTCTCTTAGAGGAAAGCTGACCACCTCAAGCCCAAACCTGCAATAAACCTATTTCCAGCTCCCGGCTACTGGCTGGATGATGCCATAATCTGATTTGAGTTCAGGGTCCTTTTCTGGGTTGAAGTCTGACTTTCTCAGAACTTGTGCTCATCCAAGACTTACCAATGATGAATTGCATGACACGTAAATGCACAGAGGTTTGGAAAACTGTGCTGCTATTCCCTGAGCAGATTAACAGATGTGGAGGTAGAAAAAAAATTAGAGGGGGAAGTGAGAGACAGAGGGAAAGTAGTGTGTGTGTGTGTGTGTGTGTGTGTGTGTGTGTGTGTGTGAGGGAGAGAGCTAGAGAGAAAGAGTCAAAATAGACTGCTGCTGCAATAAAATCATCAGGTCACATCAGACTAGTTCTCAGGCCCCAGGGTGGAAAGAGTTGTGTAATTCAGCGATGGGAAGAACACACACACACACACATATACATACATGCACAAGTCAAACCAGCAGCCATAGTTAGTGGAAAAGAGTGAAGGGGTGAACAAATATGTAAACATGTATCAACTTCATAGACCTTTATAGCTAAACAAATGAATGGGAGGTCTGGATCAAACTACAGCATTATATTACAGCAGAGTGTGCGTTTCCGTGACAGTATTCCAATAATAGGAGAGAGGAGAGACAAAAAGAGGAGGGAGCAAACTGTGGGAAGATAGTGTGACATTATAATTTGCGCTCCCTTTAAAATCAGCACACACCATTACACAAAATTCACTTCTCTGAGAAGTGAAGAAGTGAGACAAATTTGCGAGTGGGAGTTACACAAAATGGCCATTTGTCCTTAAAGTACACCGTAAGGTTTAGAAGAAAGAAACATAATCTTCCTTCTACAAATGATAACTCTATATCAGGAGTACATGGTCTACAGTTTAGATGGACAGTAGTCCTGCATGAAAAAAACAACACAAAAAACCCACTGTGCACAGTGCAGGGAGTCATCCAGACTTTTCACCCCCCACCAAAGCAGCACATCAGGTCAGAAGCGTGACCAGTTCCATATGTAGCATGAATATGGGGAGAAATTGTGCTTATGGACCAAGGTCCCTGCTAATACTGCCTGTCTGGGGAACAATTTCCAGTAACCAAAGGAGAGTGAGGACCCAAGGAAATATAAGGTGGCAAAATAAAAATGGCCATCTTCTATTTCCATCTTATATTAACAGCTTGTATGAGGTGTTTGTTCTGATATACTCCTTTTGTTTTTTCTACATGTGGCACTGCATATTATGACCAAACATCTCCACAAATGACATTGTTCCAGACGTCTTGTGGTTTGTTCACTTTACAAACCTAATGAATCAGCTCTGTTATGAATCAGCCCTTAGATAGATTGACAGTTGGGATAGCCTTTGCCCAACCCGATAGGTTGCCATGAACTTTCATATGTAACATGACCTTTACCGTGGTGTGAAGTTAAATTTCTACTCATGGGAAGATTGTGGCATTGTGCAAACACCCACCTGAAAGCGCCAGACCAGCAAACTGACAAATCTTCTGCCTTTATAGAGATGCTCACGCTTGCTGATCACTCAGTCAAGTGCATTTGACTATCAGCACCTGGCTGCTACTTACCCTTTTAAATTTCTGTATGAGCAGTGGGGGTGTACTTAGTTCTTTACTTAGCTTTGCTTGCTCAAACACAATCATTTGTGCATTACACAGACTAAATAATCAATAATTGTATAATTGTGCAACCCTCGTTCTGCTATTACATTTTTTTAATAGCGGTTGAGGTTCTAACATTTATAACATGATATCAAGCTCTTAGTTTTAAATCATTCTGAAGACTATCAGTATATACATGAACACCACACACAGTCAAACTGTTCATGATCCTGACAATAAAATTATAAAAGGACTTCTTTGTTGAAGGAATGCGTGTAACACTGCCAGAAGCTGAGTTTAAGTTTCCTTTAGAACATTTATTTTGTCTCTTCATAGCTGTAAACACCTTCTCCATTTACATCAAGTTATAGGCCCTGATGCTTTACCTACTACTTTATAAACGCTCAGAGAAACATGAGGAGTAAGGCTAAAGTAGGACATCTGTGGGATATTTAAAGCGTACTTTGATGTATTTGTGTTTGGCTTGGCTGATATTTTTCTGTGCTCACACACATATAGAAAAAGGAATCTTAAATCAAGTGGATTTTTAAGCAGTAATACTTTTTAGATTACCCTCTAGGTAATGGTAAGACAGGCCTTTTACCCCCTATAGTCATCCCAGAAGTGCAAATCAGATTGATGAGACTAGTCATGTCTTTAACAGCCTCTTATACAGCTGCCACTACTCTACCAGGTAATGGAGACAGGGTCAGTGGGGTGCTTTCTCCTGCACAAGCTCAAAAACGAGGACTCAAGTAGTTTTGCTAAGTTTATTATCTTTCTGCTTGTCTGGGCATACTGTATGCTCTCACAGTAAATGAGGATCAAACTGGTGAAAAAAGCAGTTATGCAAAGGTCTCACCACAAAGAAGGAATTTATGCTACTTGGATAAAAGCTAAGTAACACAAATCTTGAAGTTACAAAGTCAATGAGCTGAAAGAGGCCCCAGCAGCTGCAAGAAATACTGAAAATATAAGTTTACTTCATTTTCACTGGGCACCTTTGCCTTAAAAAATGCTAACGGTCCAAATTCAGGTAACATATGCCATCTGGTCATAGTTTAGAGTCATTATACATATACTGTTACTCAATAGAAAGAAAAAAAATTGCAGGTATTTCATATACTACAGCATTTGAAATATAATTAAACAAAGAAAAACAGGTATTTCACATTCTTTTTCCTATTAAAACCTAGCATAAAATATAATCTTCATAAATTCTCTAGGCCTACAGTGGAGGATGTGTCCTTTCCAGGGCAGTTATTATAACACATACATGCATTTGAAAACAATAAATTAACTTGGATGGGCTTTACAGAGTGCATGAAAGATAGACTTACAGCCTCCGTGATGTGATCCTTCACTGCTTTGTGAAGGCCCATTTTTATCTTGGTGTTTTGAAAACAGATGTCATGAGTGAGGGGTGAAGCTGTGAAAAGCAGAGCACACTGCAACATTTGTGACTTATCAGTCACAAAGTAACCACACTCTGCTTATTGTACTTACTTACTCTAAATCTGACCATAATTTAGCAAATGAGCAGATTTTGCAATAAACAATGCTCAAAACTAGAAATCGAGATCATAAACTGAGCAGGAAAGCGTTTACTGAGGTTTCCAGAGGGCGACCATACAGGGTCATTTTCTCATAGAGATCTATACCGCCTATCTTTGTGATCAAACCAAAGGAGTTAACCCTTCTGGCCATTAAAACAAAACAAAACAAAGCACTGTAAGTCATTCCCTTGCTGGTTTGAATTTGCAAATCTATGGCTATATCCATGTTTTGCAGAGACAAAGCTGATGAAGATGGCACTCAGAATCCATTTGCTTTTCAGACAAGAACTTGGGAACAAGACTTATGTGTCAGGTTTCCAGTAATGAGCAACTAAAATGGAGTGATATCATTGGTCTGGCAGAATCTGATGAAGTTAAATGTATGCTTTTAACAGGAAAAATAACTTCACGTTTTAAATCTCTAGCTGCTCTTAAAATGACATTAACATCAGTTACCTATGGAAAGGGTAAACTGCATTCTTGTACTTGTAATGCCAACATTACACAACAAAACTGGAAAGTAAAAATTGTAAATCTCTAATAGCGCTGTAATTACTCTTCTATTAGTAACAAGATACCGAGGCCTCTGTGTTTCCAAGCAACCAGGAGAAGCAAAGACGAGCAGTTCTTCCACAGAGTCGATGAGAAACATGCTTGGTTTGTGTCTCCTCATTAATCTGCATGGGACCTTCTGATTCCTCCAGCTGGCAGCGCGCCACAGTCACTCTATGTCCAATATAATGCACGTGTGTTGAAATGTACAGCATGCCCATGATCCCACTGTGAAGTTTGTATCTACACGTGTATATGTGAAAGTTTGTACCGTATACGTAAAGGTTCAGTTTAATTTGTAGAGCTCACATCCCAAACCGCAGGGAGCTATTGTGCTATGGTGCCAATACTACTGAAAACCTAAATATATGGCTAACATATAGGACTTTGTAAAACTACTTACACACTCACCACTTCATTAGGCACACCTGCTCAACTGCTTGATAATGGAAATATTGAATCAGCTAGTCACATGGCTGAGGCTCTGAAGAAACTACTGATCTGCTTGGATTTCCCTACACAACCATCTCTAGAGTTTATAGGGAATGATCAGAAAGCAAGAAAATATCTAGTGAGCAGCAGCTTTCTGGATGAAAAGGCCTTGTTGATGCCAGAGCTCAGAGGAAAATGGCCAGAGTTGTTCAAGCAGACAGGAAGGCAGCAGTAACTTAAATAATGAGTCATTATAACCAAAGTGTGCAGATGAGCGTCTCTGAACATTTGGAACCTTGAAGCAGATGGGCTACAGCAGCAGAAGACCACACCAGATGTGACAATTAACACAGGCTCTCCAAAAATGAAAAATGGAAGATTGGAAATCCATTGACAGGTCTCAATAATAATGCTGCAACATTCAAACGGTAAGGTCAGATTTGGTGTCCCATCCTTTTATGACCACAAACTACCCATCTTCAGATGGCTGCCCCCCAGCAGTGCATTGAATCATCCCAAAATGGTTTCTTGAACATGACAATGAGTTCACTGTACTCGAATGGCCTCCCCAGTCACAGACCTCAATCCAATAGAGCAGCTTTGCTTTGGAATGTAGTGAAGCAGGCGATTCACACCACTGATGTGCAGAAACTGTGTGAGGCTATCATATCAATATGGACCCAAATCTTTGACGAATGTTTCCAGCACCTTGATGAAACTATTGCATGAAGAATTAAGGCAGTTCTGAAGGCAAAAGGGGTTCCAACCTGGTGCTAATGTGTTTCTAGTAATTCTTTCTGAATGCAGAATTAACTCATTGCTATATTCTATATGTTATAAACTATAAAAACAGCCTTTTGACACTGACCGTGGTGAGTCGACAGACTTCATCTCAATTGATTTCCTGAAGAGAAAATTTAGGCGGCTGACAGTGTATGTCACTTTAGCTGAATCCACTTGGTCTACCAGTCAGTGGGCTGCATAGCAAAGGCTTGGTCAAATAAAAACATAGACACACTTACACACACCATGGAAGTAATTCTGAGCGGTCCCTTGTCAGCAAGCCACCTTGAATGTAACAAACTATGAGGTCTTAAAGCAGATTTGTGTTACAAATAACATTTTTAGTGAAGCGGATCCTTGTAGCTTCTACTAACAGCAGTACCCTCCCAATCTCACAAATCAGGTGGCTGCCTGTCCACTTTTGCTGGACTTTTATAATCAGTGGTGTGTTATGTGGCATCATGTGGTAACAAAATGATATGAAACTTCCAGTGTGAGAGTGATGCTTTGGTTTGTCTTTGAGCACAGTAAGAGGACATGGTAGTGTCAGAGAGGACTTTGTACTTAGGGGCAGGCTTACATGAACACAACAAGTAGGATTTATAATCTAAGTCACTCGGATATTTAAACAAACACAGCATAGTTTTCGAGCCACATCCTGTCGTCACTGTAAACAAAAACTGATATGGACGGTTTCCTCTCATGTTCCCACTACGTGCATCGACAGAGCGCACTAGTAGTTGCTGTTGACATGCTTCACTCTCAAACGCAATCACTGGTGTCCTGATGAGAATGGCCTCACAGAGCTAAACCGTTTGTCTTTTGTTTATGAGGGTGTTTCCACTGAAATCAAATTTCTCTAAACAAACTGTTGCTGGTTCACTTTCTCTAATCTTTAATGCTTAGATAATCTAATTTGTCCAGATGGCCAACCGGTATCTATAAACATACAAAATAAGATGTCTTCTTCCCCTGTCGTTGTTCTTCAACCCTTTTTATATTCCCTTCCAAATTAAATAGTGGTTTCTCTGTGGTTGTAAACCGAGCTGATCAGCTGTGCTTTGTTATGTTTGCAAAAGGCAAATAACAAACATCCTTGTAGTCAGGCTGCGGGCTGTCCGATGGTCCACTTCTCCAGAAAAGTGACTAACATGTTTCTTTTATTACACGGGCTGCATTCATTTTATCTTTTCAGCACCGCTAACATAATCAGCATAATGGGAACCAGAACCCCATCCTGACCTAAAAACAATTGTTTTACCATTAAAACTTCCAGGGATGGAATACGAACTAACATTTCCAGCTATTTTAATTCATTTCTCAAGTGAATAATTTTAGGGTTTTATGTTTTCACTTACTTATTGGCATATTTAAATGGGATTCATTAAACAAAAAACAGAGCTGCCAAACGTAAACTGTAAAGCTACTAAACATATTAACGTGGTGATATTTTGCAATATCACACTCAAATAGCTTCACTGTTTAACAAGACAATGTAAACCAGCTTGCCAGCTGTCAAGCAACAGCTCACTTTGTAGATAAATGTCTGTTTTGAAAAAAGTGCATGCCAGATCCTAACCAGAATAATTAATGATATGCTGCTCTGAACCAGTAGTCCACGTTGCTTTGAGTTTCTCTGTGTGGTATTTTGTTTGTGGTCTTAGCAAAGCCAATTTCAGTTTTTCAGAGAGGCATTGGAGAGAAAATACTTCTAAACACACATTCATGTGAAAAAGAAAGCTTTTCCCATGAACACTTATGTACACCACATAATTCACTAATTTGTTTAACCACCTTTAGTAGCAAGTATTTTAAGTGTTTTCTTTATGAATTTATAAGTCTCTCACATCATTTTGAGTGAATTTTGGCCCACTCTTCTTTACTGTGTTGCTTCAGTTAATTGAGATTTCTAAGCATTGGTTTATACACAGGTCTCTTAAGAGCCTGCGGCAGCATTTCAGGTCTTGATTCTTGTCTTTGTCATATTTGCTGATGTGCCTATAATTATTGTTTTAGCTGTCAGACAGATGACCTCACATTTAGAATACTTTGGTGTACAGAGAAGTTCATGGTCAACTCAATGACTGCTAGGTGCCCAGGTCCTGTGGCTCCAAAATAAACCCAAATCATCATCCCTCCCTCCATCACAGTGATTGACAGTTATGAGGTGTTTGTGCTGACATGCTGTGTTTGATTTTTACAAAATGCGGTGCTGTGTGTTATAGTCAAACATCTCTGTTTTGGTCCAATCTGTCCAAAGGACATTGTTCTGGAAGGCTTGTGGTTTGTTCAGATGCAACTTTACAAACATAAACTGTGCTGCCAGATTATTTTGAGAGGAAAGAGGTTTTCCCCTGGCAAAACTTCCAAACAAGCCATATTTGTTCAGTCTTTGTCTAATCGTACTGTCATGAACATTTAACATGCTAACTGAGGCCTGCAGAGTCTAAGATATAGCTCTTGGAGTTTTTGCAGTTTCTCTGAGCATTACATAGTCAGACCTTGGGGTGCATTAGTTGAGACATCCACTGCAAAGTTTGGCATGAGTGTTGAATGTTTTCTACTTTCTCTCTGTAGAATGATGGACTTCAAATAATGTGGAAATGGTCTTAAAGAGGACATGAAACACTAAACATATAAAGGCTCATTTACATCATGGAGCCCTGCTCTCAAAAACGGACATAGCTGGAACACTGTCTGTGAAGTTGGATTTAGGAAATAAGTGCTTAAAGTTAAAGTTTTAAAAACATGTTTAGGGCCATCTTCTGTCAGTAGGGAATGTGACATCATGCGGTTGGTTGATTGGTTGTGGCTAATATACTTAATTTAAATTAACGACATTAAAACTAAAAATCAGTCTAAGGGGGTGCAACAATGAGTTTTATGTTAAGAAACCGAGGATATACTGTCCACTTTCACTGTCAGTCTCTTGAGCAGTAAGTGGCTGCTAGTTGTTTGGCTAGCTGCACTAAAACAGGAAAATCCAGCTGTTAGCCGTAATGTTCGGGTTTGTAAATCACTTTCTTAATAAGAGCAGTGTGGAGGAGAGCCTGCTTGAATCACCAGACCGACAAGCTGGAGTCCACACTACAGCTTTTCCTCACCAGGCCGGGTGTACCGAGCTGTGCAATCAGCAGGCAAAGCAGACGTTCACATGATGTGATCAGCATTATTTTATGCAATAAAATATTCTCCCAAACAGTTTACTACATAACATGCGTATCACACCAAAAACATAACCGTTTCTTACCAAACACGATTGGAAATCCTAACATCCATCAGCATGTCCGCAGGGGAAAAAAAAAAAAAAAAAATCTTCACGTTACAGTCAGTGAGATGATGTGAGGAAAAAAAGGTCTCCAAAAACTTTGGCATCTCTACTGCGGCGCCTCCGCTTTCTTTTTCCCCCATTGCACACTTCGACCTATTTTTCCTGCGGACATAGTGCTGTTGGGATGAAATAGACGGTGAAAGTGGACAGTATATCCACAGTTTCTTAACATAAAAGTCATTGTTGCAGTCAGAGGCTGAGTTATCGTTTCTGTTGCTAGTTATCTAACATAGACTAATGTAAGTCTATTAGCCGCAACCAACAAACCAACCACGTGACGTCTGTACTGACAAAAGATGGCCCGAAACATGTTTTTAAAACTTTAAGCACTTATTTCTTAAATCCAACTTCACAGACAGTGTTCCAGCTATGTCAGTTTTTGAGAGCAGGACTCCATGATATAAATGCGCCTTTACATGTTGAGTGTTTCATGCCCTCTTTAACCCTTCCCAGAATGATGGGCAGTAACAATTCCTTTTTTTTTTTTTAAGGAAGTTTGCTGACGTCTTTCCTCCTTCCTCCTTCCTCCTAGTGTTCACATACACATAAATGCTCCAGAGCTGCAAACTGCCAATATTTCTGCTCTTATATATGTGCTCACACTTAGTGATAATCATTTAATCAGGTGCGTTTGATTAGCATCACCTGGGTGCTGCTTACCCTCTTAAATTTCTATGGAAGCAGTAAGGCTGTATTTAGTTTTTCTCAGGAGCGTAAGTCCTATTTTGCCAACCATCAGAGTGAGTTTGTAATTAAATGAGCTCAAAGACTCCTTTATAACTACTGGAAGGACAATAATATTTAGAGGCCATTTATATCTCTGGAAACTCTGTTTGTGCACTTGGTACATTTAGCGTTAGATTTAAAAAATTTAAAAAAAAAAAAATTCAAATTACAGCCTAGGGCTAAAAAAGCAAAACTACTGATAAACACAGTTTTTCGAGTTTTTGTTTTTTTTGTTTAAATCATGGTGCATAATCAAATAAACATCTTTTAACGCACAAGGGCTCCTGCAAAACATTTTTTACTATGTGCATTTTGAAGTCAGAAGATGCTTGTGGTAGCTCAGAATGTTGCTTTAACCTCTGTATTCTCACAGCACAGAACATGCTATTAGCCACCACACTTTCTGTTTCTATTCAGTTACTTTACATTATTTTACGTGATTTACGGTTCACTTCCCAATGCTCCTTTATGTGTGGTTTTTTTTGATAGTCTGGATAATTATGACTGCCACCAAGAAACATTTCCATTGCATTTTAAAGATACTACTATTTATCATCCTCCAGCAAAATTTCTGTAGTAAAAGTAAAATTCCTTAATCTGGATCAGGGTTTGATATGCTTTTTGGGCTGGACAGTTTCACTTTGTCTCCCTCGATTACATCAGATTGTTCAGATAGTCTTTCAGCAGTTCTTTAAATGTAGGCAAACACCCTGGGATCTGACTAGTTTATAGTCCCTTGACAGCTGCAATGTCTACTTCTAGCTAATATTTCACTTCACCCATAGCAATCTCATAAGAAATCAGTGCTACTACAGAAACAACGGAAATCTAAGAGCAATCCTCCTTTTTCAGGAAATAAAACAGTCCAGAGACGCTTAAAAAAAAAAAAGAGTTTATGATGCTGCATATCAGGGAATTTCCAGAGAAGAGTCCCCTAATCTTTAGCTTATTGTACAATAGTTTGGTTTGTCCAAGAAATGCTTTTGAGATAACGTCTTCACATCATTTCATTGAGCAAAATTCAGTGTTTGAACTGTTTCACCAGCCTAAATTGCTTTAAGTTCAATATATGCTCTCTCGGCGGGGTTGCAACAACATCTGTTATCATTTTTTTTCTTTTAATGACATAATGTTTTAATGTGGGGTTCAGGCTTCACCCACTGGAGGGGGAAGCAGTGCACAGTGAGCTGAATCACGAGCATTTTTTAATGAACAATTTAGCCAACAGGTCAACCATCAAACACCAAGAAAATTATAGGCTAACTCTACAGTAATGGAGAGCGGTGCTTCATTTTAAAATGGGTTTTCTGAGCTGATTAGTGAGCTTCAGTCTGTTATTTTGCATAAGATAAACCTAGACTGAAAAAAAAGCAGTAATGATTTATTTTAACTTTTTAAACTATAGCTAGAGGCAGCCAACCAACCAGTGCCATGAAATTCAGTCTTTTCACCACACCCCAACACACAAACTCCAAAGCATGAGTCAGAAATAAAAATCTGTATCTGTACTAAATTTCTCAACATGGGAAGGTGTCCCATACACCCTGGATATCTGTGACAGTCAGGCGTCTAGCGGTTTTGCTGATAGTTTGCTTAATATTACCATCAAACAACATTTATCATATTTATTTCACGAATTAATCCCAAGTCTGAACTTGTCTTCCAAGTGCTAGGCCTCACACGAAGCCTGCTGTGCTTGGAGGCAATCGACTGCAAACATGCTGTGGTTTTACCGATGCATTTGAGTCAAAAATGTGTCATCTTGTTAATACGAGTTAAGATATCAAAGAATTTGAAGCCAGTCTTACATAATCGCGTTGATCAATCACAGCTATTCAAATGCATCTGGGAGTAGATCCCAGATTAGGTTGCAGCTTCAGCCTCAGACACTAACAATTGCAGCTCCGCAGTGCCAGAGCTGCTGGGAAGAGCGTAATCTGGCAATGCTGCGCTCCAGCTTTTTCTTGAGAAATAGTGAATGTGGCAGAGCAGGTTTATCTCTTCTCTGAGTAACGGCCCCTCGCTGTCTAGCTGTGTCACTGGGCTCTTATTAGCATATAGCTGCTCCCCGTGAGCAGAGTTGTCTTACCTCAAGGGACCAGGGGTGCATAGCCCCTCATCTGGTTCTTATTTACAAGAATAAAGGTGGAGGGGACTTTTTTTTCTCTTCCCTCTTTTTTTTCTTTTAAGGAGAGCAAAATCTTTTTGTTTCTGCACTGCTTCTGATTTCAGCTTCTCAATTAGCTTTCTTGGACTGTCAGCCTTTTGGATGCTTTCTCTTTAAGCATTTTACATGAACTCAAGCATGCAATTGTCAATTTAATCACTGCTCAAGGCCAAGAATGTACAACAAAGAGAAGTGAGAGGAATACAATTTCACTTCCAGCTTTCATCTTCTGAAAAGATCTATTACTGTATATAAAAGTCAACTGCTCTGGATTATGTGACAGGACACATGATTAATGCATTGCTTTGAGAATAACCTTGTGAGAAATTACCCGTTTTCTCTACTCACCATAGTCTAAACCCCCTCACTCAATATCTGAAATTTAACGTGCCCTCTTTTTGTCGTCTTATGGACAAACAGGCCTTGCAGCAAGAAGAGTTCTTAAACTGACACAGAACTACAACTGTTTTTT
This sequence comes from Tylochromis polylepis, assembly GCA_015107715.1. Taxonomy (NCBI): domain Eukaryota; kingdom Metazoa; phylum Chordata; class Actinopteri; order Cichliformes; family Cichlidae; genus Tylochromis; species Tylochromis polylepis. The sequence goes on along the minus strand of VVHJ01062698.1, from coordinate 12,423 downwards.
TATGCTGAGGAAAGACACTTGGTTGCCCTCCACTTGTCTTATGAGCCCAGCTCTAAATTGTACCATATGTTCCCAAAAATCACTTTTTGCAAAAGCACATCCAGCAGGACCTCGAGTTAAAAATAGACACTAGGGAAATTTGGAGGTTGTTCAGGTATGTTGTTGGTTAGCTTCATATGGTAGATCAATTGAAGGCTCTCTATTATGATCAAGTATAGCTACAGATGTGGTTGGAGAACAGATTTATAACTGACTTGTGTTAGGATTCTTTGGCTGAAATCAGATCAAATGTTAATCTTAAGCTCATAGCCATTACCCGGAAAAACGTGGGGTGCATTAAAAAAATATTATTGTGAAAAAAAACCCCAAACACTTATTAGTCACATGAAGCCAAGTCTGAAAGTACAGGACACATTCCAGGTGGTTATGTAAAGGCTTTTGTACAGTATGCACACACACACATACACAGACAGACTTGGACTGAGAACTTATTTCACTTCTAAACAATCATTAATTGTAAAATATTATGAGAAAAAACATTTTCACTTCCTTGGCAGAAATTAAATAGGAATATATACAACAAATTCCACTCATGAGCCAAGCAGAGGAATACAGCTGGTCCTTTAAAGGTTAAAAATGTCCAGCAGCAGCTCTAAAGCTCACTAAATGCCACCTAATATGTAAACTCTTTGATTTGGATAAACAAACTAAAGAAAGTGGAATTTTAAATTGACTCAAGCTAGGTGAGCAGATTATACTCCTGGACTTGTACTTGACCTAATACACCACCTTAGGGCTTGGACACTGAGGGCTCTTCAATTGAAAACTGCTGTTTAGTTGGGTTTGGTGCTATTTAGAGACTCGGCTTACATCACCAGTGATGATCTTTAACATTAACGTTGGGTCAGTTTGACACAGAAGCTGACGTTTGCTCTCTGTGCAGATTTAAAGTCCAGGTTAATCCTGGGAATGGGCACATATAAATGTTCAGCAGGGGACTTCCAGGGAGCAATCTAAATATAGTACATGGCTGAAAGTGGTGCAGCTGAATTTAAAGGGGTTATTAGCCAAGTTTTAATCAAGTCTGGGGTTTTTTTTTTCTCCTTTTTGTGGGTGGAGTGGCTGAAATTTGTCTCTCACTTTGTAACTCTAATGAGAATCAGTGTTTTAAAGTGCTCTTCATTATCAGAGTTATCCAGTATACTTTAGGTATGCCAAAGTGTAACTAATGTAACTGGAGCTAACTGGCTCCATGGCTTATAGTCATTTGAAAAACAAAGGTTTTACTGTCTAGCTATGTCAGTAGTGAAAAACACAAGTAGACTCTTACTGCACTTGATTAACTGATCATCAATGACATAAGTTAACTTTATAAAGCAACAATTTTGACAGTTTGCTGGTCTGGAGCATTTAGCTGTATCAAAAGATGCTTTAATCTTCCTAGGAGTGAACTTCCCAGCAATTCACCCCAAGATCAGACCAGAGATACTACCAAAAAAAAAAACCAAACAAACAAAAACACAACCCTAAAAACCAAAAGAGCTACATTTCAGATTCTACAGGCCTCAGTTAGTGTACTGCAATAAAAAGAATTCTATTTATATAGTGCCAATTCACAATAACTGTGTCATGGTCCCTCTGTCCTCGCTGTTCTGGCTCACCATTTTCTGTCTCTCTCCACTTAGTTGTAGGGATGGGAATCAATAACTGGTTTCCAGCAGTTCAATTCCTTTGAATTTTTAGTCTGGCTGCCTATGGATCAGTTCCACTTACACTTGCAATACAGTAAGGTGATTTCAGTTCGTGTGCCAGAGGAGAAAATTTGTGGTGCAGTCTACAGTGTGGATATGGATATTTTATTTATACTTTATTTCACAAAAAGACAAGAACACAATGGCAAAGTGGAAACTGCATCCACAACAGAAACAACTGCATTATGCTGCTAACATGAACTTCAGTTCCTTGTAAACACCTGCACAGACGGCATACTAATGCTAAGCTAGCCAAGAACCCAGAGCATTCACTCAGCTTTAAAGCTGAGATGAATGCTGACCTCAGCCCAGCAGCCAGACCCTGAACTTCCAACAGGTAACAAATGGAAGAGCAGTCAGGCTGCAGCCTCAGTTTCTACTTGTTCATGTTTCTACAGTAGAATCACTGTGACGATTGTTTTGTGTAATTTTTAATTTTTTTTGAGTAATGACCCCAACACTGATCACAACAAAGAGGGGAAATACCTCCAACATGCACAAGCATTTGACCACATGGCATGCAATTAATTAGCATCAATGTAATATCTTTGATATGCTGCTTAGCGATGGCGGTGACTCCTAAAATGGAGGCAATGAGAATCCAATGAGAATTGATGAGGAATCAAACTGATAAGTGATATCAATAATTAATAATTCCCATCCCTACTTACCAGTCTCTCTCTCCTCTATCATGTATGTGTGTGCATGGGTTTGTTTTAGTGTAGAAGCGAGGCCTTCCCTAGTTCCTCCCTTCTGCTTACACACACCTGTTCCTGATATCCTCGTTTGTGGCCACCTTCAGTCTTTGCTGGATCATTGAGGTGTAAATAGTTAGTGAAGGCTGGCTCCTTTACTGCGATGATTGTGTTTCTCGACTTTGTCTGAAAAACGTACCTTTCCTTATGTGCAGATTTTCTTGGAGAGACTCTTGCTAAAGAGCGGTGAGCTGTTTTGTGTTCTTGTGAGTGAAGCTTTGGTTCTGTGTTGATTTGTGGATTACCCTGTTGTGTTGAAGCCCAGGACCTTCACAAGTGTTGATCTACTGTTTGAACTGTGATTGCACTGTAAATAAATGCACTAAACTGTTTGAGTGAGTCTTGCCTGACCTGTAATCCTTGACACTGTCACCTCAAGTGCTTTATATTGTAGGATACAGACCTTACAATATTACACAAAACAAACAAGAAAAGAAAATCCCAACAATCAGATGACATGCTATGACAAAGCACTTGGCGACGGTGGGAAGGAAAAACACCCTTTTAGAAGGAAGAAACCTCTGGCAGAGCAAGGCTCACTGGAGGGGCACCCATCACCGGTTGGGGCTGAAAGGAAGAAAAGAGAGCAAAGAGAGAGGCAGAGTTTAGTAAATACTAAAGATTAAATGCAATAGTGGTAGATAAGGAGAGAGAAAAGAGGTGAATGGAAAAGAAATGCTTAGTGCATCATGGGAAGCCCCCAGCAGCCTGAGACTGAGTAGTCTTAGTAGCATAAACAAGGGATGGCTGGTAACCTGATCCAGCTTTAAACATAAGCTTGGTTGAGTTAGAAAGACTGAACAAGTATGGCTTGTTTGGAAGGGTTGCCAAGAAATGTCTCTTATCTCTGAGAAGAACATGGCAGCATGGTGTATATTTGCAAAGTTGCATCTGAACAAACCACAAGACTTCAGGAGCAATGTCCTTTGGACATACCAGACCACAGTGGAGACGTCTGACCATAATGCACAGCGCCACGTTTGGAGAAAATCAAACAGGTCATTTCAGCACAAACACATCATGAGCTCCTCTGTATGCCAAAATATTATTGAATCAAATGTGAGGTATTTTGTGTGACAGCTCAAGCATTGCCATGAAACAGGACAATGATACCAAGCACAACAGCAAATCTACAACAGACTGAGTGAAAAAGAACAGAATCAAGGTGTGGCAATGGCCCAGTCAAAGTCCAGACCTCAACCTGACTAAAATGCAGTGGCTGGACCATAGCTGTGCATAAATGCCAGCAAAATTCAATGAAATGAAGCAATGTTGTAAAGAAGAGTGGATTCAAATTTCTCAACAATGTGAGAAACCGATAAAGATGGTTCTACGATGAGCTGAATAATGGGTTTTACTTAGTTTAGTTTTCACCGAGTTCTATGAAGTCATATAAAAACCTTCTTTTTCACATGACTGTACATATCCCATTTACAGGAACATCAGTTTTACACTTTGGGAGAGTGTGAATATCCCCCCAAACAGAAGTAAGAACCAATAATAACAGGGGTGTCAAACTCCATTAGCATTAACTGTTCTCTGCAGCACTATAAATATTTTCTTGAGGCTCGTAAGTCCCATCAGTATGCTTCTTATATTTCACTCGTAGTGTACAAATCATGTACAAATATTTATCCTGTGATGGAAACTTGTGGACAAACAGACAACAAAATGTCAGCTATCTGAAATAATGCAGGGAGTGCAGTTGTGTGAAAACCCCCGCGATAAGGATTAGGTAACAGTAAACATGAAGCTGTATCTAAAGATAACAACCTGCAAACACATTTATTACTTACTACTGCATACGTTCCTCTAAAGCATAGCAGTAAAATATATATATATAAAAACATGTTTTAATTCACAGCAGTTTTAAAAGCTGAAAGACAAAAAAGAATTTACAGCCAGATATCACAAAGGGAGCATACTGGGTAGCCAAAAATTCTTTTTTTTTTTTTACTGGACCCATTTCTTGGATATGCTTTATCTAAAATCTCATATTTGATTTACTGCATTTTTTCTTGCATTTTTTCTTCCAAATACCCATCAAGCCCACATCCCACATTTTAAACTCTCCTGTATTTTTCCTCTGATTTTCTTTTTTAGCCCATCTCTTTCAAAACTGAACATGAAAAAACATTTTTTTCTGCATCTATAATAGGCACACAGGCATGAAATGTTTCACTGGATGCCATTTGTTCTACATAATGTTTTAGATCTGCAATTTCAAGCTTGTGGGAGATAAAATCCCCAGATAACTGAAAATTAAAATGAGTTCAGAAAAGCTTTTTTCACCCCCTCTTTCTTTTTTAAAAGAATATTTTCAAAAATTCACATCTCCAAAGATTAGATCAGCCTTTTTTTTTAAACCTTAAACTTCAGACCACCTTGAGACTATTACACCTACCTTTAAGTTTTACTAACTGTGACCCAGTGCCCCCAAAGTAAGTGCACATGAAAATGCCACAGAAATTAATTACAAGGAAAGCTGATCTTCCCATTGTTAATTTTCCAGTTAAATGTTGCCATCCCTGTGGGAGTATAGAGAATGCAGAAGAAAAAAAAAAAACAGCAAAAAAACCCTCATCAGCAGAGGTCATTCTTGTGGCTCAGGCTGTATATGGTTTCAGTCCGGGAGGCAGCAGGGTTACGGCTGTAGCCGTTAACACACATACCAAAAAAATACACACATAACACAAACAAAAGAAAGAGGTTTAACTTTATTCCATAAGATACAAGAGAGACGGCCTTTTTGCTTTGATGCTCTGTCTGTCTTTTCTCAAGAATGGATACCATTATAGAAGGTCATTAAGATTCCTGCTTAGCAACTCACTGGCATCAGACTGCGTTATGTTGGCTGAAAGCCTAAAAGGCAAAGAAAACATTGGCCCAAGTGATGATCCCGGCTTGGCTGAAGGAGCAGGGAAGATATATTTTCAGTAACATGACATCAGTAAGTGTACAGCGCCAGGGTGTTGAATCATATGTTAGTGGATGTCAACTTGAAGAACTTTTTCATTTCATAGCGTAGTGCCAACAGGCTACCTTTACCTCTACTGTTCATAAAACATAGCCTTACAATTCTGCTGCAGCTACAGGTCTGTATTTCCAATATTTGCACCTTATTCCATATTTGTATACCTCATGAACTAACCTAGGGAGGATATGCAACACTCTGGGAAAAAGCTAGTGATTGTAAACCTGTTGTTATAAGATTAGGAGACATGGTTCTTAAAATGTCTAACTACAGGCAATCTTCCCTGGCCTGCCATAAAATTGTCTTTGTATCTCTCTCTCTCGCTCTCTCTTACCCTCTCTTTCTTTTTGGCTTCTGCAGTGAGTTTCCATGAGGCAGTGATGCCTTCCTCTCTCAAGAGCCTCTAAGATACCACATAGTAAATGTAAAGCAATAATTCACGGGGGGAAAAAATGACTGCATGGCTAACTGGTAAAGGCATGGTTGGACTGGAGGACAATGAGAGGCGGATGACAGATTGATAACAGAAGAGATGGAGCACGTACTTCTGTTTGAACCATTATCGTTTTACTGCAAATACATGCTGCAGTATGCCTGAAGCCATACAGTATTTTGATAGAGCAAATTCAAACTGCTGACTTTTACAGAAGCTGTAGGAGTTTAGTGTCTGGCCGGTTTGGATTCACTGTGCATCTGAGAACGAATAGCTCGGATTAAAGGCATTCACTGCTCTCATGGCCATTATTTATGTTTTTATAGATCCAACAGTTCGGGTTAAACATACTGTAAAGGTACTAGCATATTTTTCTGCAGATATTATTCTGTCAATAGCACATTAAAGTAATAATATTGTGACACAATCTCCTTCTACCTTGGCTGGGAAGCCAACAGTTTGATAGTGTCAGAAAATCTTATACAAGGGAAGAATTACAACAAACACAGCTACAGTATTCATTGCATCTGTCACCGAGCATTACAAACCACTGCTTTCATGAAAATCACCTCATGGACTTGATTAAACTGTAAGTGTCTCCCAGGTGCTAGTAGTTATGTGGGAGGTATTAGAGATAATGAATGCTGTGGAGGAAGCCAGCAGGTGCTTCCTGATGTCAGGGAGTTAATGTTGGACAAAGGGATTGTACTATCTCCTGTTCCCTGCTTGCTCTTTTTTTAGATGGGAATGTGAGGTAAGGATCTGTATAAAATCATGGGTTTTAACTGGACTGATAAGATACAAGTAAGTCTAGATTCTCACACATGTCTGATACATTCTGATAATGTAATAACTCTGAAAATCACCGTTTCTTTTAGACCATTCTCCCTTTAAGTAATGGTTAATGGACTGGTCCTTATTGTGCTTTTCTACTCTACTTGAGTGCTCAAAGTGCTTTATAAAAAGTGCCTCATTCACATGAGCACTGCACCTACAGTAAGTGCTTCCTAGCTAACATTCACAATCCAATAAACACATCAGAGAGCAGCTTGGGGTCCAATATCTTGCCAAAGATTACTTTGACATGCTGACTGGATCAAATCACCGACCTTCAGATTACTAGATGACCTGCACTACCTCCTCAGCTACAGCCTCCCTCGAGTCACTGTTAAGCCAGCTGATTCAAATATCTAAAACTCTGTTTAACATTAGCATCTTTTCTTTAACATTAGAATCTATGATTTTATAGTATTGTGCAAAAGTTTTGAACCACCCATCATCCTTTATATTTTATTTCCAACGAGCCAGACTATCTTTGAGCATTGGCTGCTTTTCTTCCATCCATTTTCAGTCCAATTTATGTACCTGACCTTTTTCAGAGAATGTTTTTTGTTTGTGAAAGCCAATTAACACTGACCTATTAATAATTCAAGCATTTAAAAAGGTACCTAACTTTAGGTCATTCCTAAAAGTTGATGCTGTTCATCTGGACATAGTGTTTTTGACTAACCATGGGCAGTAACTTCAGTTTCATGATCATTAATTAATGTAATTTGCATTAATGATCATGAAACTGACCTTACTGGCCATTGTTAGTCAGTGGTGCTAGTTACAGACATTATGCAAATATACTATTTATAAGGCTGGGGGAACCTGTAGTCAGCTGAGACTGAAGAAGTCACTTGGATGACTGATGAAACATTTCTCCCACTGAAAACGCTACGTCCAGATGAACAGAATCAACTTTTTGGGATAAACACATTGTTACAATTTCTTTAGCTGAATCTACAAAAAATGCCCCAAATAACACAGTTTGACAGGAATAAAATAGTACTTATCCATCAGGTGATTCCCAAAGAATTATTAGCTGAAAAACTATCTCAGCATGGAGTCCAGTCTGTCCTTAAGAAATATGAAAACACTGAACAAGTGGAGCACAAAAATCGAAGTGGAAAGCCAGAAAAAATTATCTGCAGCAGTGAACAGTATCTGAAAGTCATGCCCTTAAGAAATAGAAATAAATCCAGGGAAAACCTGAGAGATCTATCAGGCCTTTCAGTTGATCCATTCACTATTCATCAAGTCTCATCAGAAATGGTCTCAGTGAAAGAGTGGCTGTCAAAGAGACATTCTTAAGGAATGGGAACAGGGAGAAAAGGCTGAGGTATGTCAATTTAGACAAGAGCTGTAAAGATTATATACATACAGAGCCAGTTATGACTTTATGAAGTTCTTCCATTTATCCATTCATTTTCTGGGCAAGAGGTGGGGTGCCCCTGGACAGGTCTTTATTAAGTTGTAAATAGTTTTACTCAATGATGGAAGAGCATCATTTAATAAAGCCACAGTTCACTACATAAATCTTAATCTGTCCAAAAGAAAATATGTAAATATGCAAAGGCCAGAGATCAGGCAATGGGATGCAGGGAGAAGCCATGAGCAATTTGCTTTATTACTAACCTTTTTCCATGAATGCTGAATTTCCCACAGTCTTATCTTCAAATAAAACTGAACAAACACAAAAATGAGTGCCCCTGTGGACTTTGCAAGCCTGTGATTGTGTTATTTGGCATCACTAACACCTCCCGGGGAGCTATTATTGGGCTGAAATTTTACACTGATGGGGGGGACAATTATCTGGTCTTTTCAGCCCATGAGGATGATGTAATTAATTGAAGTTTTATTCTCGTGTCCAGCCCTAGAGAATTCTGTACGGCCAAGTAGCAGCAACATCAGTAGCAATTTAGGTCATGGACACAAACTGTAGCATATGGACTGTAAAGGGAGCTTAGAAATAGAGATGTAATAGCTGTTTTTCACAGATTAGATGACCTTGAGGACCACTAATTTCATGAAGAAATGAAGAAAATACACTCTCTCTGATGATTATGGTAACCACTGTTTGCTTTGCACCTGTGAGTTTAGGACGCGAACATAAAAATCCTGAATGGGTGTCACGATGGAGAGAAGATCACATCAGGACACAGACTAGGTACCAATGTCCTGTGCCGAATTACAAATTATACACTTTTATTGATCTTTTTCCAATCAGAGTATTGTTGCTTAAGCTTTGTTGATATGAGCAAAAATGAAACATTCTCAAACCTCGAGCTGTTAGCGATGCATGAAATTATTTTCTAAAATAGAAAAATGTGCAAAAATTGACTGGCTGACCCCAACTTGATTTATAGCTGCTGGAGAGTTAATTGGTTTCCAATGGGGAAAAAAATTACTTTTACCCTTCACTTTTAGCCTCATTTGTGTCCATAAAGCAATTCTTCATGAGAAAAATATGTTGATATTTTTTTTCCATCGCTGTTTGCATTAATCAAACCAAATCTCTCAAATGAAACTGTCAAACATCTTGTAAGTTCAGAACCAGAACAGCAGTAAAAGGAAGTTTCCAGAGTGGCTTTTTTACGATCAGAAATTTAGTGATTTGCTAAACTGATGTCCATCAGGTGATTTATTTTCTCTCTTTTGCTCGTCTGTCAGGCTTCCGTTTGTGTCTCCATTCATTCCAGTTCAAGTTCATGTCATCCCTGATATGCACAAAGAAAAAGAAAAAAAATGGTTCTTTTCAAACATGAATATCTGACAATGCAGGATAAAATAAAACACCCTTTGCAGCAGTCATCCAGATGTTCACTGTCCCGGGGTTGGAATGTGCTGCCATGTGAAGCCCCAGAAGAAGACATTCATTAAAGGATTAAGGCCCACACTTTGTACTGACGCATGAATGAGGGCCACTGAAAGGAGAAGAATGAAATGATCAAAATGATATTCAAGCACCATTTTGCGCATGACAGGAGATGCTGGCGGTGTAAGTAGCGACAATCAAAACAAAGTGCAAAGATCCTCCCTTTTCTGAGGCAGCGCCATGCTGGCAAAAACAACAACGGAGGTGGAATCCTGCTAAGGCTAAGCCTCTTTGATGCACTTTTTCATGTCATGTTTTAAGGTGTTAAACAGACTGAGATCAAAGAAGCCATAATAACTCTGGAGTTTCTTTTTAATGGAGCAGTGATCAACAAATTCTCAACAGGCGGGAAAGATGCATTGTTTCTGGAGCAGCAAGTCATTCAGAAGATGTATTCAGAAATTAATTCAGGAAGGCAATGTTTCATGGGAATCTAATCTTCCAGGGTCTTCCAGTAAGACCTCATTTTCAATTTAAGATGCCTGAGTTCTCAAATAGTTCATTCTTTGGGGTCCTTAAACTGATCTTAAAGTGGTTGGGCTGTAGTTCCAAGCCAAACAAAGGCATTACATTTCTTTGCTTGTTTATTGAAAGTTTCAGTAATAGGCAATTTGGCAGCAACAGAAGGAATCCTCAGCCGAAAACCATAAAAGTGGCAGTATGTGTGGTCTGGTGCTGCCGTTGCAGTGAACTCCAAAGAAGTGAGAGGAGCAGGGCCAGCATATTTCCCGTAGCATAACACATGCCGACAGCAGGCAGACATGGCAAACTGGACTCTCCTTGTTCTCACACTCTGTGCCAAATTGGAGAAAATTCCTCCAGTGGCAAATATCAATTACTCACTTTAAACAAACATCCAAGGCTTTTAAATATCAACATGGTGCGTGCATGTCTCTCTATAGGGCATCTGATACGGGGAGACCACACACACGGGGTCGCCTTTCAGTATCACTTTTCTCCCCGCAGTCACTTTTTTCCCCTCATTTATACTCCAAACATGCTTTTTTTGACAGAATCAGAATGAATTTTCTTCTGATCTTAATCAAGGTAAGAGGAGAAGATGTCAACCTCTAGGCAAAAAGAAAGGTTACATTCCCTCGGGTGACTGTGACTGATGCTGTCGAGCTGTACTCGGCTATTTCTTTGAACAGTCTTGTCACATAAAGCATCAGCAGGAAAAGAAAACACATCCATCATTTTCATTCTAAAATATCTCACTTGTACATTGCACATAAGTGAAGTAAGTCCAACTGCTTTGCCTGGCACTGACTCATCTGGTCCAGATATATAGGCAACTTCAAATGGTCAGCTTCAACCTTAACAAATATGAAACTGCAGCCACAAAGCCACATGGTCCTTGTAAAGCCGTGCAGATTAGATATTAAAGTGTATAGCTGACGTGGGTGGACTGCACAGCTTGTGGTACAGAAAATTCAACTCAGCATCAAGCACATAAAAATCTGCAAAGGAGGAATAAAACCTGCTGCTAATAATTTAAAGCTCTGGATGAGGCAAAACCACAAGAAGATGATGTTTTATTGGCTCTATGTGAATGTAAAAACAGTCTGCAGGCACAAAAGAACACACAGTACGAAGCATGCTGTATCACTACGCCCTGAAGAATGATTGTTATGACAGTAATTTGAGTGACAAATTTCTATTTTCTAAAGCTATTTTTGACTCAGTAAGAACTGTAATAACAGATATCTTCATAGGACACTTTTAATAACAAAGCGATGACAACAGAAAACCAAACTACTGGAGAGCCTAAATTCAAGTAAAAGTATTTTAAAAAGTCAAACCTATATGAGGTGCAGCAAAGTAATGCTACACTATGTGCTTAAGAAGTGATACACAACAAGACAATGATTCTGCAGGTTTCATTTCCTCAGGCAGGTTATTTTAAAGAATCCTGAAAGCCTCAACTCTTAACATTGGTATTTAGCCGCCCAATATTTCTGACTGCACTCTGCAAGTCTATTATATTCATCTGCATCCCAGAATGCAAAGCATACCTGGCCACACAAAGGTGTTAAAACTTGCAGTGTACACTGGTAGGGGTGGGTTTCAATGATGGATTTTCCCATTAAAATCGATTTTAGCTTGAATAACGCGATATCGATTCATTAAATCCTGAATCAATTTTTAAATATAAATGTATTTTGCCAGAAACGCCAGAATCTCAGGTTAAAGCTTTCATTTCAACAACCACCAAACAGCTAAAACAGCAAATGAGAGCAGATAAACGGGTTCCACACAAAGACATAAACACAAAGCGCGGACCCGACGCATCAGAATCTGTGAGCTGTCGGCTTTCTCACCCAACACCACGTACACAGACACGCTGTCGGGGCTGAAAGCCAACAGCTCACAGATTCTGATGCTGCAGGTTTTGTCACTCTCCAACCAAAATTCACTGAACCAGCAGCAAAAGAAGCTCAAAACTACGCTTCACATTTGATAAACATCGTCATTAATTCCCTCTTACTTTTGCTGTTTTGCTTTCACCACGATAAAAATCACACTTCCTGCACAGCTCTCTCTCTCTCTCAGTGTACTTAAGGAGCAGTTTCCCATCTCAAATCTTTGTTTTCTGCATTATTCGCTTATTTATTACACACCAGTCTGCCGTTGTGTACAGCGCTGTCGGCCGCTGTTTTTTTTTTTTTTCCAAAAATGACCTCTGTTACTTTGACACAAAGTGATTTTTACACCTCTGATGAAGTCTCACAGTGTCAGTATTGATAAATGATCAGAATTATAATATTTCTGACTGTCTGAGGCAAAATTTCCACGATTCTAATCGAATC
>VVHJ01062692.1:0-11282 GCA_015107715.1 Tylochromis polylepis | reverse complement strand
TCAATTTTTTCTTTGCTACATAATTCCATATATCTTGCTTCATTTATTTGATGTCTTCAGTTTGTATCTACAATGTAGAAAGTAGTAAAAATAAAGAAAAACCATTAAATGAGAAGGTGTGTCCAAACATTTGACATATATATATATATGTTTTGGGTTTTTTTGTTTGGTTTTTTTTTTGCCTTGTGAAGCTTCCAGGGGACTACTGGATATTCATGAATACATCAAAAGATAATGACTGCCTGGCTTTTTCCTCACTAAAAGTAACACCAGCAGACCAAAACTTAAAAAGACTGTCCACTTCCAAATGCAAGTGAGTGAGTATAATTTTATTTCTATTGCACCTTTTGAGACAAAGCTCACAAAGTGCTTCGCAACAACATAGTTTTTAGTTGTTTCTTGAAAAAGACTACAGATGTCAAGCTCAGAGTGAGAGATTTGATTCTGGGGGATACTATGGCAAAAGCTCTGTCTCCCTTAGTTTTCAGCCTCATATCATGCACAACAAGTAGGCCCTGATCACATGACGTTCCCTGCTGGGGAAGTATTGATGTAACAGTTCACTGATGTAAGGAGGTCTATGAAGAACTCTAAAAGTCAGAACCAGAATCTTAAAATTAATTTGAAGGGGGGGCCACTGCAGCTGGATCAGTGACACTGTGATGTGAGAGTACTTGGAGGATTTAGTCAGAAGCCTCGCTGCAGCTTCTACTTAGACAAGGGAAAAATGATTTACAGTAATCGAAAAATCCTTAAATAAATGCATGAATAACAATCTCCAGTTCAGAGCATTACATAATAGGACTTAACTTGGCAATATTTCTTAAGTGATAAAAACAAGAGTGAACCAGAGATTTGACATGAGCATCCAAAGTGAGAGCAGAGTTAAAAGTTATCCCAAGGTTCCAGAGAGATGATTTACATAGGTTTAGATAGATGATGTCGCAAGGGGCCCAAGAGCTTTCACTGCCTGAGGCACAAATCTGTTTTTTCTCCATTAAGTTGGAGGAAGTTCACAGCCATCCAACTTTTAATGGAGGCTAAGCACCTATTCAGGATCTGCAGCTTAGAAACATCTTGGGGCTTAAAAGAAATATATAACTGAATGTCATCTGCATAGCACTGATAACAAATGCCCTTAATGGTGCTCAAAATGTGCTGAAGAGGCACCAGATATAACTGAAACAAACATAATGTATACTGCCACGGGCCTGAGATTTTGTTTAGTGTTTATTTTGTTTTGTTCTTGTTTTGATTCTCTTAATATTCTTTCGGGTGTTTCTAATGTTCTGATGTTACCAGTACCCAATCACTTTTGACTCACTTTATCTTCTCTGTTCCCAACTTTTCTATTATGTTCAGTGTGGAGTCTCTGTGCTAATTACTTGTCTTGTGGTTATTTCCTCTTTTACTGTGATTAGGGGTGGGAATCGAGAACCAGTTCTTGTGGAGAACCAGTTCCCTGTAGTCCAGTTCTTAGTTCTTAGCCTGCTTGCCCATCAATCCAGCTGTACTTGCGCAACAATCGCTTAATTTCAGTTCATGTGTCAGAGGACAAAAATAGTGGTGCAGTGTGTAGATATGAATATTACTTCTATTTTTATTGCATAAAAGGATGACGGCTCTTTGCAAAAATCTGCACAGACAGAATGCTAATGCTAAGCTAGCCAGGCAGCATGCTAACACTAAGCTACCCAAAAGCCCAGAGTGATGATAAAGCTGAGTGAACCCCCAGCCCAGCAGCCAGACCCTGAACAGGTCATAAACTGCTGAGCCGTCAGACTGCAGCCTCCATTTCTACCCGTTCATGTTTCTGAAGAAGAATTTCTATAGTGATTGCTTTAAAGTTTGCGTTGGTTTTCATTTTTGTTTTAATTTTTTTTTACATTTTTTAATGAATTACTTTCTCCCAGCAGTAATTAATTAAGCTCTGTACTGCATTACTTGTAAGAAAAGTGTTCTGTGTAATATGTGTAATTACTTTTTAGGGTAATGACCCCAACACTGAGCACAGCAAAGACTTAGTGACAAACATTTGACCCGCAACATGCAATTAATTTGCATGAATGTAATGTATTTGATATCCTGCTTAGCAACAGTGGTCACTCTCAAAGCGGAGCCAATGACAATTGATGAGAGAGTTGATAAGGAATTGAATTTATAAGTGATATCAATAATAGAATCGGAATTAAATTGTATCAGTTCCTTTGTTTTTGCATTGGCATTGTCTATTCTCCACAGTGTGTCTTTGTCCTGTCTTCCTCCCCTTACCCCCAGATGGCTGCCCCACACTGAGCCTGGAACTCCTCAAGGTTTCTTCCTGTTAAAAGGGAGTTTTTCCTTTCCACTATCACCAAAGCGCTTGCTCATAGGGGTCCTCTGATTGTTGGGGTTTTCTCTGTTTTCTTTGTATCATTGTAGGGTCTTTACTTTACAATTTCAAGTACCTTGAGACAACTGTTGTTGTGATTTGGTGCTGTATAAATAAAACTGAAATGAACTGAATTGAATTGAATCTGAAATGTGCATGACTACTTATTTATTTATCAGCTAGAAGTAAAAGCTTTCTTGCATTTGGATCCTCCACACTGTATTTTGATAGTGCAGAACGTTTATGTTTGGATATTCTAGTGCCGTCCTCAGACAAACACCTTCACAATGAAAAAAATATCTCATCATCCGATATTCAGTTTGCTTTGATTTCTAAGACCCCCGTTGATATAAATGATCCAGTGTCCTTGCAGTGTCTTACAGCTGTGGAAGGGAGTGAATAATGTTCACCTGCCGCTGAGGTAGATAATGTAAAGGATTAATGTAATTCATTACATATTTTTTAAGTAAGTCAGACACCAATTTATCATTTAAAACGGGGAAAAAGACAGGCTACTGAGAAATTACAGAAAACATATGTCTCCCTATTGCATTAAATCATCCGTTTGAAGGGCCATATAGCAGAGAGCCTAGGTCCATAAATGACTGGGAAACGCTGATATGTACAACCCGTACTTCATGACTAAAGAAGAGGCATTTATTTCTGCTGGAAACTCTCTGCAGCAATAACAACCTACAGCCTTTCTCACACAATGCTCTGGAGTCCTGGATTCTATTCTGAATCCATGCTGTGGCTAGCATGAATTTTTCTTTAACATGAAGTGTGACTTTGCAGTTTAATGCGTCTGACAGTCTTTGCACATATGTTTCACATGTCTGCTATGAGCCGTTAACTGCTCTCGGAATAGAATCCTGCCTTTCTCTGCCCATGTCACACACACAAACCACTGAAGCAGAGGATTTGTTTCCCAGCTCTCTGCTGTGATTTCATTCTCTCTCATATTAACCTAGCGTTAGCGTGTTGACAGTGCTAATATGTACTTCTAGGGTAGCTGTGGCTCAGGTGTTAGAGCAGGTCGCCTACCAGTCAGAAGGTCAGTGGATTGATCGCCGGTTCCTCCAATCCAAGTGTCAAAGTGCCCTTTGGCAAGATACTGAACCCCAAGCTGCTCACAGTGCATCCATGGGAGTTTGAATGTTAGATAAAACACACTAAGGCACATCTAAAGGCACTGTTTAAATCTGTGTGTGATTGTATTTTGAGTGCTCAAACAGAGTTGGTGCTGTATAAGTACCACACCATTTACCATTTACTTTGCACTGTCATCGCCCAGTGTCGATTTTTTGTCAAAATTTAGAGTCAGGAAAATGTTAGTTTTATGATTTATTATAGATTTTTTGACAGAAATAAATGGTATAGAATTTAAAACGTTACAAACCACCCCATCTCCACTTCCTACCTGCTCCTATTAAATTTTCACTTCATTCTCTCCCTAGTAATTTTCCAGCGGTCCCTTAGGCTGTGCTTAATATAGCAAACATGAATAAGAACAGGCTACAGTACAAGCATGATCATGTAGTATTTATTTTTGTAATGGAAGGCAAAGGTTGAAGAATTTACTCAGGATTCAGAATTAAAGGTCTATATGAAATGCGTATCACTTTGCACTCAGAACTTGTGTGGCCTTTAAGCTAATAGTGTGGTGACGTACAGTAATTCATCATAAGATGAAACAGCTTGTGAACCCTTGGTCACTGCTCTACGTTACAGGATGAACATAAACAAATATAACCAGTTCCAAGAGATGGGACAGAAAACTCAGCTGCTCTTAACGGTTAAAAAATGGAAACGATCTTCACGGGATGATTTTCACAAATGGTATGATCTTTGAGCTACTATCATCATCATCATCGTCATACATATTAAATATATCGGAGAGAACCCTTCACAATATGATACACAAAATGCATGCTCTCACTGAAGATATATAGTTGATGTGCCGCGCACAAGCACCTCCTTTATAACTTTATAATAAATAGAATATTAGTAAATATTACAAGTACATATTAGTAAGTAGATACTGGTAATTATATAATGATTACCTGTACCGCCATTATGCCGCCCTAATCCCAGTTCTGATGAACTGTGATCCAGTCAGTGAATGGCATAAAGAGATAACTGCTCATTCTTTACTTGGTACTTAGAGTTACTTTTTGTGCACCTACCTATTTATACATGTTCTTTTCCTGCTGTGACAAGTCAAAAGGACCGCTGTGGGAAAAAAATAATCTATTACCACACCTTTAATCGCTTCTCCGTAGCAAAGTAACAACTTTGTAAGCGTTTGTAACATTTGGAGAATTGCAGACTACACTTAGGTGTGTGTGTGATTCTGAAAAGTTTAGTATAGAAAGTTTGTATTTCTCCCCCTCTGTAGAGCAAATTTAGCCTGTCAGTATCAAAACATTTACCTTACGACACGAGTGACATCGTAATTTCAGGCTGTAGAACGCTGTTCCTTTTTACCTTTTTTTGTTAAACCTACTGCGTCACTGACTCCCACATGACCCAAGGTGAGGACACGCCTAAGCAAATGCAATATTATCTTCATGATAACTGTTTGCAGGGAATATTAGTGACCTGGTTACTCATACATCTCTCTAACTCTGCCACGTTAGCAAAGATATTGCAGGTAACTTGAGAATCAGCTTGCTGAAGAGTGTTCTCCTACAGTCTGCAGTGTAGAGGGCACACTTTGTCAGGGGAATACTTTGAATACTAAATGAGGATGATGACAAAATGTGTTTTCCTCATGACTGGTGCTCCTCATGGAGAATTAGAGATTGAAAGTGGTCATGTTTGAGATGTTGTGCATTCAGAGATGATCTTCTCCATAGTGGTTATTTTATTTACTATTGCCTTCCTGTTGGCTTGCAGCAGTTTGGCTATTCTCGTCTGACTTCTGACATCAACAACACGTTTCCACCCAGAGAACAGCTGCTCATTGGATATTTTCTGGTTTTTGGACCATTATCTGTAAAGGTGGCCTGTTCACCTCCACTTTTTTTACCTTTTGAAAATGACACAGTAACTTCGTGTTAGCATCATATGATTATTTCCGGCCTGTGAATCGAAAAAATGGTAGTGGCATGGACTTTTGATTCTTTTTAAAGGCAGCTTTAGGGGAATTCAGAGTTGGCCACTGCTGCCCTAAGATCTAACATTAGTTGTATTCTCATTCTCACTAGGACTATCAGAGTTCTTTGTAATATTAAAGCACTTATTATTATTATTATTATTATTATTAATGCATGTGTAATTTAAAGCAAGTGTATGTTGACCTCCAGCAGCGGACCACTTAAAATACAATCACAGCCTGAACTTGATATAGCTCTTATCATACTCAGAAATCACATTGGTCTCTAAATCCAATATGGAGTGCGAGCTATCTGTGATTCACATTTCATTTCCCTGAAACTAGTGGGAGGACTCTAACAAGCAGAGGTGCCACACAGTGACCGAGGAATGCAGTCAGGTATCAGAAGGTGTCTCAGAAGGTGTGAAGTCAGATTTAGATTCTCTCCACATGTGATGGCTGCTATGGTGGAGGGCAGAAGTGTGGAAGGAGCTCTGTGTGCGTTGTTTAACAGAAAGTATTAATCATAGAACAGGAATACAGGAAGGAATATAGGTTTAGCCATGGTCTCTCACCAGAGAGGATCAAAAAGACTGTAAATGGTCTGTGAAGAAAACTCAGACTTCTTCTCAGCTAGCTGTCTAAATTGATATAGAAGAGAGGACTTTGCACCAACCCAAATTTCCCTTTCCCTCTACCCCCTGTGGGGGCTCAACAAACACTGTGTGTCTATTTTTAGGTAGGCTAAAAAAAAATGAGTAGACTCCATCATTCAACGGAGTGAATTTATAAATGTAGAATATGTAAACTTGACAGAAGATGACACGACTGACTAAAGAGGTAATGAACCCTCTTTATGTTTTTCAGCAGTGACCCCAGATATCTAAGGTTTGGGATAAACCAAAAACTGACTGGACGAACTTTTGAACCAGCTGAACTGATTGCATTCATTTGCATCACTTGGGGGAGTGTGAAATTCACATTTCACAATACTGAAAAAAAAAGAAAACCGCATAGCTTGTGAGTGACTGACAGAGTAAGCATTGATCACCTACAGGAAAATCAGTATTTTTCTTTGGTGGCTAAAGATAAAGCAATAATCTCAAGTTTAGGATGAGGAGTGAATATATTTTAGCATTATATTTTGTCATTGCTGGTTAAATACTACAGTCCTTTATTAGAGAAGCAAATAACATGGCATGATAAACATGGCATCTATGATTACTGCTGTGATAAAAACCTGTTATCCATTTGAACATTAAAGACAGCAGTCAAATTTAAGATGACTGCCGACAAAGGCAACAAACATACCATTCATCGCTTATACATCTCTGACCATGGAAAAGTGGACCTTAAAAGTTTTAAATTACTGAAGTTTATTTATATATTATCATTCAATTATTTAATAACAATTATAACAATCCTGAATACTGGTGGAGCGTCACATTTACCTGGGTAGGAAGAAGAACTGAAGCGGTTTCTCAGATGAAAGGTGAGACATCTTCAAGAAACTTAAGTCCAGCCGCTTTTCTTTCCGAGCTTCCAAGATACTGATGCCCTGACATGTCCACTGGCATCTACGTGCATGATATTTAAAAGTGGATAAGAAATGTAAGAAGTTCCTTTAGTGCTTAGTGAGAATTATCCATCCATTTACCAGGGTGAAGGTAGGAAACAAAGAACACTTGGATGGAAGAACTAATTTATGTTCTTACAGAAGGTTAACAGACACTGGAACCAATAATCCAACCTAAGAGCTACCACAGCCTGCTCTCCACCAGCACAGTAACAGGTATCACTTTGAAGTGACACAATACTGCTAACTTACCTATTTAGCCTGCACTGAATCATGTAGTATTTTCATACCATCTGAATAACACAAAATTATTATATTTCAGTTTGTTTGGGGAGTGGAGAGACCCAGGTAAATGTGATGCTTCACCAACTGTTTACTTGTCTTAGAACTGAAAAAGCCTCTTGGATGAGAGTGAGACCAAACCAAAGTCCAGCTGTTCCCCCCCACCACCACCAAGTCTTTCACAGTTACTTTAAACTGTGTTCTGGATCGTTCTAGCTTTAACTCCTGGGCTTATATGGTTATCTCTCACTTTGTCCAGGCTATACCTCAACTGGTGCCCGGTATCAACTGAGATAGGCCCCTATGAATACAATAAGTTGTTTAAAAAAGGCTGACGGGGTGTGAAAACACTGGAGAGCTGAGCCAAATTTCCAGATTTACTTGTTTGGAGCTATCAAAGTGGTCATAGGGTATTCTCTGGACCTGCGCAAAGCAGCTACAATGGGCCATCAAAAGGACACATAATGTCCTATAATTTAACCTGTTACTGTGTGTGACTAAATTAAAGAAGATGACTTATCATACTATTAACTGTGGGTCTGTAAAATATAGGAATTACTTTAAAGTCCCATCAGTCATTGCCACAATAAATGTGTCATCGCAAGTATCTTCTGTTTACGTTGAAACAATGAGAATCTGAAGGTTTTCGTGTTTTAAACTTGACTTCTCCATTGGAAAAACATAGATGTCAAGAGTAAAACCCTGGAATTGATCCAGTGATTAAAATTCTGTAACGAATTTGGATAGAGTGCTACACTTCTCTCCTGAACTACATGAACTTAGAGGAAGTACACTTATACAAAGGTTTCCCTTACAACTCACCTCTGTGCTTAAATATCTGTCCTGTTGAGACACAGGTACAATATTCCAGAAATTCCATCTAACAACTTCTTACTACAGCTGAACAGTTAAGGGAAACTACATAAAGGTTTTCTTTTAATATCGGGATGTCACAATATAAACTTGGGATGTAGGAAATAAAAGAAACACTGGTGTGTGTGTGTGTGTGCGCAGACAGCCAGGGTTGGGAATGCTGTGTGTGGTAGTTAGCTTCCTTTGATCTCACCCTCTCCCTTGTCCGATTTCAAAAGAATCCCCTAAGAAGAAAAGTGTGTGTGCTGGAGGGGAAGGAAAAAAGGTAGGGGGGAGGAAGAAGAAGAGGACAAGGGAGGGAAAAGGGGTGAGGACCACTGAAGTGTGAAGAGGGTGCAACTTTCTCCCACATTGCTCTCTCACTCTAAGAATGCTATTATGTCTGTGGAAAGTGGGAGAATGAGCAGACATTTGTGCTCTCGCTCTCTCAGTTTCTTAATATAGGAAGCTGCTTTGCACAGCCAGAACAAGCCAAGCGAAGCAACATTGTCTGGGGAGAGGATTTGGTGGATGTGAAACTATACCACCGTACATTAGCTGCTTATGGCTGCAGGCGCTATAGGAGCTCTAATGGTACACACGGAGGCATCAGTGATATGGCTTTCACAAGGCCAATACTAAGTCACTTGTGTTGGCCAAAATAACACATTAAGTTTAAATTTCAGAATGCTGTCTGTTATAAAGGTGTGTAAAGGCAAGGTCATTAGGAAAGCAAAGAGCGTTTGTATTTGTGTTTATCTGCCCCAAGCAGCAACCTTAAGCAACTGTCCATTAGTTAAAAGTTCAGAGCCATTCTATATGATCCTCACATACTGATTTCCATATTTGGGTCTGTTGTGGTCTATTGGTCTATTTCTGTTAAATGTATTCTGTTGCTGGATGCTCCTGTTAAACACGGACAATGTTTAAGTAATGAGGTCAGCTTTTGTACAGAAGCCAAAAGCTCAGGCTTCAGGCTGCTCTAAGTACTTGGTTACAGACAGTTTTTCAACACTGCTTTAAAAATGAAAAGAACGCTCTGTAATCTTCTAAACTTGTGGGGTATTGATCTGATCAGTTAAGTGTCAGAGGGGGCTGTTAATCAGTTTCAGCTGCTTTGTGCTAATGAAAGCAACGATGAGACAACAGGAAAGGCTTCACAGGTGAAGGCCACTGACATTTTTCCCTCGTCATCTTTTCTGACCATTTTTTCACTAGTATTGCATTTGGCTAGGGTCAGTGTCACTACTGGTGGCACGAGGGAACACGTGGACCCTACAGAGGCTGCACACATAGTCCAACTCCTCCAAGAGTCAATCATCAATGCCATTTGCTGCAGTCAGTTTCCAGAGGATCATAGAACTGATACCACTGAGCGGTCCCCACATTCGCCTGACCCAAATCCAATAGAATACCTCTTGCACGTCCATCCAACGACACCGTGTTACACCTCAGACTGTCCAGGAGCTCAGTAATGCCTGGTCCAGATCTATTCAGTTCAATTCAATGTTATTTAGACACCGCCAAATCACAGCAGCAGTCGCCTCAATGCACTTTATACTGTAAGGTAGACCCTACAATAATACAGACACAGAAAAACCCGACAATCACACAACCCCCTATGAGCAAGCACTTTGGCGATGGTGGGAAGGAAAAACTCCCTTTTAGCAGGAAGAAACCTCCAGCAGAGCCAGGCTCAGGGAGGGGCGGCCATCTGCCTGGGAGGATCTAGGAGGAGATCCCCCATTGTCTCATTAGGACCATACTCTGATGTTGTCAGGCATGCATAGAAGCAAGTAGTGGTCATAAAAACAACCGTTTTGAGTTGCTGCAATGAAACTTTGGTAAAATGGACTAGCCTGCCATTTTATTTATTGAATAACTTTAATATTCTGGTGTCCTTGAATTTGGCCCTCTGTTAGTTGATAAATTTAATTTCCATCAAGCGATATGGCATCCGTTCATTCCTAACACATTCCCCAGTCCATATAAGTGTTGCTATCCAGCATGATTTTTTTTCCACCGAGATCTTAAAGTGTTCCTTTAATTTTTTTCAGCAGTGTATTCTTGGATCTGTATATCTAGGACAGTGGGTATTCTTACACAGATAAACCTTAAAAGGGGAAGCAGAAAGGTGGCTTATTCTGAACAGTGAATCATACGATGCTACTCTAGTAGAGTCAGAGAATAAATTGCACTGGTAATGAAAAAGAAACAGAGAAAACATAAGTGGGAAGTAAAATAAAAAAATAATATTTGAAATGCATTTCATTTATGTTTAAATAATGGCAAACACTTAAACACATAATTTAATTACTGCATTGTACATATTTAGCACATTTTAGAAAAAAATCAGGGTAAGTGAAATATGTGGACATGAAATGTTGCTGCAAAAAGAGAATCACCCATAAATTCACCACCATACAGTAAACTAACCTATTAGTACGCTTCAGTTTGTTTTGCAGGACGTTTCACAATAGGAAAAATCATAGGCTCACATCATATACAGATCCAATGTCTGATTTAAAAAATGACATTATATGTAAGCTTTACATTTCCAGTTTATCAAAAGCGACCGAGCAGTCCTTACCTTTAAATAATACCTTTCTTCTTCCTTTCCTATCTTCCTCCTCTTTCTCCGTCTCCGATTGAAGTTAGCTCTCATTCTTTTGTCTCCTGGGGAAATACAGCAGCTATACGTTTAGCTAGCACAGTGGTTCCCAAAGTAGGGGGGGCGCCCCCGGGGGGGGGGGGGGGGGCGCAGAGCCATTGCGGGGGCACAATATGAGTAAATAAAAGAATGCTTGGACACTGCTAGTATAATGGACAGTTTTTTAACGGGGCTTCCACACAAACGCAAAGCAGAAGATGAAGCATCGCCAAATATGCTTCCAAACAAACTTCCTTCCAAGCCAAAGACTAGAAAATATGATGAAACATATCTTGCCTTTGGCTTCACCTGCACAACGGTGGTGCCAAGGTAGGTATCCCCGACAGAATTAGTTTCCCCTGCGTCGGGAGCACACGCTGGGCTGTCCAAATCACGGACAAACAGTATCCCACAGTTGTTTATGTTTTTAAACCCATTTTGCACAGAGAGGCAT
>VVHJ01062691.1:0-10107 GCA_015107715.1 Tylochromis polylepis | reverse complement strand
TTTTTTTTTTGTTTTGATATTTTTTTTTTTTTTTTTTTTTTTTTTCAAAGTTTGTTTTTTTTTTTTTTTTTTTTTTTCTACAAAAACTCAAAAATAATGGTATGTGTATAAGTATGATATAGTAATATTATTTTCCACTTTAAATGACACAGTCTGGTAAAACTACTTCAGCCCAAAATATAAATATCAAATATTAATTATAGTTTTTGGATTTTAACCCTTTAAAGAAGAGGGACTCCAGCTGAGGTGGAGCAGAGGTGCAAGTGGACAGACTGTGGTTTTGGATGTAAACGTCCCACATGGTGCTGCCAGCTCTTCTCTTTCTGTCCGTGCAAAAGTCACACTGCCCTTACATTTGCTGATGAGAGGGGCTTGCACCAGCACCATGCAGATTTAAATTGATTCATTTTTTGACCTGTAAACACTGTCCAAAATGAGCATTCCTACATAAGCCTGCAGTTCCTCTGTGTCCACATAAACCGCTGAATGTTTCCCATGCAGGTTTGTCATGGTCACAATTTGCTGTAGGATTTCATCCATCAGCAGAAGTGCATAGCTGGTGGCATGGTGTGTAGGTCCCAGGATCAAACCTACTGGCTGCTGGGACATAGCAGAGCTTTGCAGTCTTAGTGGGAGACCAAGTTAGATTAAAATTTGTGGGGAAAAGGGTGCCAGTATCACTCGCTGGGTCAAGCAGGCGACTGCAGGGGTGCAGATTCTTTTCCATCCCAGGTCATGTCCTGTGTGCTCTCTATCCCTCCTTCCCTGTCTACTCTACCATCCTATCAAAAATATTTGCAAATTGCACAGAACATAATCATTAAATAAATGGCACGTGCTTATTTTTCTTTTAATTAAAAGAAAAGTGTTGAAATAAAAACCTTAAATTTGCCACATAGCTGGATTTAATTGTAACAGACAGGGGCTGTGTTAGGATACAGGTGTATAAAGTGTTTAGCTCTGCCTATGATTAATATATGTCCATACAGCTACCCACCCTTCATCTCATCTATCATGAATGGAAAGATCAATACATATATATCAGTCCATGATTTATAGATGGACTGTCTGTTGTTCTGTGTGTATCGTGGATGGATGAATCGCTGGTGTATTCATCCATCCTTCCATCCTGGACTGTGTAGTCATGGATGTAGACAGGTGAAGAAAGATTATTGTATAAAAATATATGTATATTTAAAAAAAAAACGTGTTTTATATCACTGTCATTGTAGACTACAGCCAGCTTATTGTTAAACTAAGGTGCTATGCTTTAGGCAGCAAGACGGTTATTAAAATAACTGTGGTTGGGACAATAGACCGAGTTGGTGACATGCAAAAAAGATCAAAAAAGACTTCAGACCAAAAAAACCCGGACAAAACAAAAACAAAAGACTTTCATTCTTTAATTTTCGCCTTGCCAAAAAACTCCAGTGTTTCAACATTTGAACGTGAGGGTTTTGTATCTTTTCTACATACATGGCATGAAATTGAAGACATTATGACTTAAATCTTGAGTTAAAGGAGCAACATTAAACCCCTTAAAACACTCCCTGACTCATTCTGAATTAAAGATAAACACTTTAAATGGGCTAATGTATAAAGACACCACGATGACAATTGTTTCCACTGTAAGAGTCCAACAACAAAATGCTTTTAGTCTTTATTAATAACATGGATGGGATGAGTGATAAGAGGTTATAATAAGGCATTACATTCTGCAATTTAAGGGGACATTATGTCCACTAAAACCTACCATTTAGTTGGATTGGACTGTAAGTAAAATTAGCAGATGTGTCTCAATTCCTAGGCTGCATCCTTCGGAGGCCGCATTTGAAGGCCGATTATGTCACAGCCAGGCGACGAAGGCTGTCCCAATTCGAAGGCTGCTCCAAATACGGCCGACGAATGCATCTTTCATTTCCCTGGATTTAAAGGATGGGTCGGGTGTGTCCTTTGTGGCCCACCATATCTCAGGATTCATAGCACGGCCCAGCCAATTCCAGTTTCCAACAATGGCGGCAGCTACTTAGTTTTAATTTTACTCTTTCTGGGTCACAAAATAAACTTTTAAGATATTTTCAGGCCAGAATGTAGCTGTGTAAACTTCAAATATCTGCTCGATTTATCAAGACATCACATATTTGCAAAAGTGCTCTGATGTTTTCTGAGATGTCAGCTCGATAGCTGACCGGGAGCTCAAGGCTCACGAACACCGGCACATCGTTTTCAGACTCCCCGCGGTCTTTCGCTACTCAGGTTAAACATGATATATGAGTCACTTAGATAACTTAAAAATGTTATTGTTTGGCTTTTTCTGTGTTTTATTTGTTCCTGAGTAAATCGGTTTGGCTGAGATTAAAGTTATAGTTTTCACACAGCTGAATATGCTGTACAAACGTCAAACAGATGATTAAACAGAAATGTGAGATGGTAGAGAATTTACTCCAATGTCCTGTTATATTTCAGGGAGCAAGGAGCAGACGGCTGAGTCTATTAAACTCTGCCAAGACAGCTGGTGACACAGATCTGAAGGCTCGACCGTCCAATTTCACAGCCGCTAACTTCCGGCCTTCTCGGTCTTTGAAGGACCTGGCCCACGTAGACCGCGAAGGCCGGGTCCTTCGAAGGATGCGGCCTAGGAATTGGGTCACAGCTAGCATCTTTAATATCTGCAAGTGCACATAATAAAAGTTCCACGAGTATTCATTTGATTTAAGAAACTTCACTGGAACATCAGTTTTCTGTTTTTACTCAAATAAGTGGTAATGGAAAAATAATAACAACAATAATAAAGCCTGCTGGCCAAAAATGATATATACATTTACAATTATTAACATTACTGATATCTAAATACTACAGAAAAACATTCAATTCTCAAAACCAGTTTCTATGTTAAGAGGTAAGACTACAACATTTCTCTTTTGAAATTCAGCCAAGCTGTTAATTTCCATAAATATCTTAATGCAGCAAGAAAGCATAACTTTAGAAGATGTGGAGGCGTGAATTGTTGTGGAAATAGTTTTTAAACAGGTCTGCTTCTAAGAAAATCAAGGGAATCTTTGGTTTGAATCGCTGCTGCAGCAAAATGAGACATCTAAAAATTCAGTGAGCCTTCAAAAGCACTATGAAACCTTTGTTTTCAGATTGTACCTCAGGCTTTTGTATTTCAGACCACCTACTTTTCTCTCTTTAACCCAACAGTTCAACCTAAATCATTCATTTTCTGCCATGAGCTTTCAAACGTCTATCAAGCGCTGACTGTCGTACTTCAGAGCAGACCTTTTGCTTTGCTGAATTGTTAAAACTAGGGAAAAGCCTGACTTTACAAAAGTTCAGGCCTCCTCTCTGTGTTTTGAATGTTTTAAAAAATCCATTTGATCTTACCTGTTTTCTTTGGATCAGAGTTATCTTACTCAGTCATGCCTTTCTGAATAACCACGGAGGGATTCTCTAATGTTATACTGTTCATGCAATTCTGATTTTCTCCTTTTCAGTCCAATAAAACTTTGGCAAAATTTTATTTTGTCATGTAAGTGTGAAGATTTATTGCTTAAGATTCTCTTTGAAAACAGAGAAACAGACTGGGTCTATACCTAACAGTGTACCTCAGGGCTGAATGTGAGCCAGTGCAGAAATGGCAAAATTCTCATTTTGCCCCTCCATAGCAGCTGCACGAGGGTGAATTTCATCCATCTTGAGTCTAGAGTTAAGCCAGAATGATACTTTTCATGCCCACTAGGGTCCAAGTGACGTAAAAATGTATACTTTACGGTGGCATGTGGGAGTACCGATTAGTACCGTCAAACCTCTTGGTGGGTATCCTTGTTTCCTCTCACAGCCCAAAGACATGCATGGTAGGTCCATTCATTCTAAATTGGCTATAGATGTGATGTAGATGGTGCTTAAATTGCATAGAGTATGACTGTAAATTAATGTTTGGGTAAATCTGGCTTGTAGTCTAAACCTCTGAGCACCTGTCCATACTGAAAGCCATAGAAACTGTTAGTTATTTTTATAAATTTGTGACTTTTCCCATATTCAGAAATGATGACCATCCTTACCTGAAGGGTCCTTCAGCATACTTTTCAGATCATCTCACAGCATCCTTTTGGAAAGAGAAGATTATGGGGCGCACTGTAAAACTGTCAATGTGCCAGTCGTCCCTGCTTCATGCACTAGATGGCTGCTATCAGTTTTTGTGAATGAAACAGTATTAATGTGGTGGAGGAGAGAAATTGTGCGCTGTTACGATCAGGCTTTTCTTCCCCCTCTAGGTTTCACCATTTGACTGACTTAGTCTTTTGACACAATCTAACAAATTGCTGTTCTAGCAAGTCTGATGCAGGCTTGGCTTAAATCACAACCCAACATTTGGTGACAGGGGAGCAATAAAACCTGAAGCAGGACTTCATTAGAAACCCAGGGTTGTGAAGCTATTCCTGTCGTCCATCTTGTGAGACAGTAGTGCTGAAGTGCTTAGATTCAAGAGAGGTGTTTGTGATTGATGCAGTGATAAACAGGTTGAAAAAAGATGAATTCTTACCCTTATCAAAGAAAAAGAAGACAGAAAATGTGAGCGAGAGAGAGAGATGTTGACTTGGGTGGCCGAGCTTTTACAGCTGCTACTGCTGGCAAGAAAACAGATTCCTCGTGACTGCTCTGTATGTCCCGAGAACATAGCTGCCGCCGCAAATATATACCAAACTGCCACGCCTCAGGGTGACTTTGACTCATTCTGCCAAGATAACAGACAGCAACATCAATAAACAGTGGTTCCCTGACACAATATCACCACTTCAGGTGTTTTCTGAGGCTCTACAGTGCAGTTTTATCAGCCTGGAAAGACAGGAAGGAAAACTGTTTAGGTTCTAACATCCATTCAGTGACCGGAATAGTTGCTATTACTTCATCTGCTGTTTAAACATGTACTTATAAGTGCAACTTCCCTAAATCACTATCAAATGTTTCCAAACTGAACACGGCTGAACTAAACTGAATTCGGCTTCTGGTATCAATTAGTGACGCAGAAATAGCGCTGCGTACCTGGTGTCTCAGTGTTGTGAAATAGATTGGTCTGTGCACGATTTAATCCCTGCCAGTGTGTTATCTCTGGTGTCATGTAAATATGTGTTCAACAGGGATAAAAGTAAGACTTTGGTACATTTACAGGACAAAAGTGCCACAGGACAGTTTTTACATTCAGGAGTGCTGCTGCACTTAGTTGTAATTCAGAGCCAGCGATATCAGGTCAGTTATAATCCCTTTCTAAATGAGTTCTGCTCAGGCCCAGAGCTTAGTCCCAAGCATGGGCTCTATATAAAAGAAACCATTGCAATGTCACCCAGTGGGTTTTGAACAGAACTAGCAACATTTCAGTTACACAGTAAGTTATATCCATCTTTATTCTACATTTTGACTAATGAGATTAGACTTCAAGCGAGCAACTAAGATGATAAGCACACCACAAACGTGTTGAATGGAGTGAAAAAAGCTTATTTTCCCATCAAAAGTACTTCCACACTGGTTTTACTTTTCATACCGTGCGTTCGCATATCCCCTCATCTTTCAGACATAAGTCAACAAATTCTAGCTAATATAAGACTGAAACCAGATTGCATAGATTACTTATCATTAGCTTGTTCTACTGATTGTCCTTTGCTTGCCTTCTGCAGCAAAATCGTCCACCCAAAAAACCCAAAACAAATAATTTGCTGGTATACACCTGAGGCCTTTTACCTTTTAACTTTGAATGGTACTGCAAAATATGGAGTGGAAGAGTCGATGACTTGGTACTAAAACAAAACAAAAATGGCAATTTCATTCAGTTTTAGTTGTGTTAAAAAACAAACAAAGAAGTTAAAGTATGTTACACAATGCAAACGATCTTCCTACGATTTTTTTCTTCATAGCTGGTATTTTTTCAGTGGCTAGGACCGTAGGAAACTGTCACGATATGATCAACAGTTTTGCAGTGATAGATCATTTTTCCCATTTACTAGATGTAGCTGTTTTTGTTTTTATTTATTTATTTAAAATCAGAAAATAAGTCACTGTTACAAAAGTCATCACATGCAGACAGTGAGTTCAATGGATCGTCACAATTAAAATGTAATTCATCTCCAGCGTATTTGTGTGGAGGCGAGGAAAAAGTGCATGTCTAGAAAACGGAGGTCGCTGAGACAGTGCTTTTTGTTTTGACAGTAGAGGTGAAGAAACAGCAGGCTGGTTTCCCTCTCAATGAAGATGAAATTAAAGAGAATTACCTCAACTATTGTTGTGCAAATTTGATGAGATAATGAGCCATTGCCACCAATTCTCCAGCTGGATCCCATAAAATCACTCAACGGGAAATGATAATTTAGTAAGGATGCTGAAAATGAGATAAAACTATAGCATCTGTGCTTTGATTAAAGTTTAGCTTTGATTGAAAGTTATTCCATTCGTCTTGTGCGACTTTTTGTCTCCAGAGGAGAAAGTTTAGGTTGATACTGAAGCCAGTTTTTAATCACATTACTTTTAATCACATTAACTGACTGTCAAGCAACATGAAATTTGTCAGATGGAATTATGTCAGATGATGAAATTATTAGTTGTTAATATTTACGTAGTATTCATATACATATTTCCAGACTTCAATTGTCCCACTGACTTCAACTGTGGAAATGGTTGGTGGAAAGACTACTTTGAGGATCCCCTAAATTCTACTGACATGTTTTCCGTAGAAGGAGCTGAGCCTGGGGATGAGGGAGACAACTCGTCCATCACCGGGGCTGAGATCATTGAGGTAGTTAAACAACTGATTGGTGCAGGGACTCTGGGGTGGATGACATTCAGCCTGAGTTCCTTAAGGCTCTGAATGAACCAAGACAGCCCAACAAGGGCTGGAGATCTGGGGTATTTCCTCTGGATTGGTAGGTAGTGGTTCCCATCTTCAAGAAGGGGTCTAGATGGTGCGCTCTAAATCCCAGGGGACCACATGACCCAGCCTCCTTGGAAAAGTCTACACCAGGGCACTACAGAAGAAAGTCTATCTCACAGATTCAGGAGGGAAAAGTGTTTTTTGTCCTGCCCAGAGCAGCCTCGGGTAGAGCCTGGAACTGCTGACAATATTAAATGTATTCAGTGGCCTGGCATGCCAAAGTGTATCCCTCGATGAGATGCATCAGGTGGCTGTGAAGAGGGAGGTTTGGACTTCTCAACTTAGACTGCTGGCAATGCTATCCATCACGATGGCAGATGATGGATGGATGAGAAACCCCCACTGCCTGTTTTCTTGCAATACTAATTTCCAGGTTTTGGAATTTTGGAACTTTGGAAATTAGAAAAAAATAATAACATCATCCCTGCAGCACTCTATTATCAAACAACTACCCAGGCATTTTATCCACCTGTGATAGTGATGCCACCTTGTCCAGTTTACTAGTTAGCATTTAACTCACTCTTATTTTTAAAGTGATGTCACTGTTAACCAGCTAGCCCTGACACTTTCTGTTATTGTCTTTAATATCATTCACAGATGTCACTTGGCAGCTTCACCAAGAAAGATCTCATCCTCGGCTGTCATGGACAGCTCTTTTGCTCTGGAAAGCAACCATGAAACCCAGGTACAGTGGATATTTTTTTGTTATTTCTTCTGTAAAAAATTAACACCTAATAAATGTAATATTGGCAGATGATAAAGTTAAAAACAACAAAATCTTGTTGTAGTTCTTAACCTGCTTGGTGAAAATCAACAGCTACCGATTAGATTATCATAAAATGTTTTTAGTGTCTAAAAATGCGTAACTGTTAACAATTTTTTAAACTCGTTATCAAAAAAGACAGTTTTTGCAGGAAGGTTTCTCCTGTCGTAGAAGTTGTTACTTCTCTCTTTTGGACTGTAAACCCAGAATTCCCAGCAAAGGTGCCCTTGGACAGAATTGGATAAACAGGATTCAGCAGCTGCACCCAGCTCCCACAAGCAAATCTGTCCATTTCACTTCAGTCACCTCTTCCTCGATGAACAGAACAAAACAGCAAGTGTGGGTGTATCCCACTACAGGTGGCAAACTTTAAGTGACTGTTCGAAGGCATCAGCATCACTGAATCTTCTGCTCTGACAAAAATAGATCCACTGAAGCACAGAAAAAGCTAATAAGGTGTCAGCAGCACATCACGATGAGAAGACACATCAGTGAAGACTATCTCTCAGTTACTGCTAGTATCTGTTCCAAGCCGAGGCACACACACACAAAGTTGGAGAGCACACAAATACAATGAAACACAGACTCACTACGGAAACACAAACATCTCCCAAAGCCCCTCAGTGCAACAAAATAGCTTCTCATTCAATCCATGGATAAGTATAAGCTCTTTATCGGCCTCATTTTCTTACATATGCACACGAAAACAGACCCACACGCAGACAAAACGCACAAGGCACAGCTCAAGGTTTGACACAAACAGCCGGAGGAGCTGTGCGGGGGCTGCTGGATGAATACCAAAAGAGCTCAGAGCCTGACTCTTAACTTCACTTGACAACTCACAAGTACAAAATAATGACCAGACCTCCTGCTGGAGCTGCACGGGAAGCTGTCAAAATAAAGATGCAAAATGAGGGCTTGATGTGTGAAGCGATTTCTTTCACAAGATAAGAGGGAGTTTCTGGATAATAAGAGAGTTAATCTCCCATCAAGTTTAAGGTGCCACAATGCTCCACAGCAGTCAGCTCGCTCATGTGGAAAAAGAAAACGGTGTTAAGTGCTCAGTTGCCCATGAAAATTAGTATCATTGTTACTTTATTATTACCTCTCCTTTTAGATAACCTGGGGACCTTATGGAGACTTTACATTCCAATAATTGAATAATCAAAGGTGATCTAAAAAGAAAAAAATATATCTGTCCTACAATATTCTTAAATGCTGTAAAGTCAATTTAGAGCTCATTTACTTGCTTCTCATGTGTTATATTTATATATTTTTTGTATTTGCAAAGTGAAGCAGCCAAACAAAAGAAACTAAATCATTGACATCTATCAGTTGGGAAAGGGTTACAAAGCCATTTCTAAGTCTTTGGGATTCCAGAGAACCACAGAGACAGCCATAATTCACAAATGGAGAAAACTTTGATCAGTAGTGAACCTTCCCAGGAGTGGCTGACCTACCTCCATCAATGACTTTAACAGGAGGTTACAAAAGAACTCAGAGCAACATCTAAAGAGCCGCAGGCCTCATTTGGTCAGTGTTCATAATTCAACAATAGGAAAGAGACTGGACAAAAATGGCATCCATGGGACAAAACATCTGTTACACTCACTGCACACATTTCCAAAAACCACCTTAATGATCCCCATGACTTTTGGGAAAATATTCTGCGGACCGATGAGACAGAAGGTGAATTTTCTGGAAGGTTTGAGTCCCGTTGTATCAGATGTAAAACACAGTATTTCAGAAAAAGAACATCAACAGTCAAACATGGTGGTGGTGGTGTGATGGTCTGGGGCTACTTTGCTGCTTCAGGACCTGGACGACTTTACGTTGGTGATTGTGACGCGCCCGGACCCTCCACGACACGTACACGGCTCTTGCTCTCAATCACTTTTATTAAACTGTCCACACACACATGTACACACACAGTCGCTTGCTCCCTCTTGACAGTGACGGCTCTCCCAACTCCTCCGTACCGCCCCCCCCTTCTCCTTCTCACTGCAACAGATAAGCACAGGCCATCAGCCCCTGACAGCCAGCACCTGCTGAGCCCCGCCCATTGAGCTCACTGCCACACTCCTCCCTTGCAGCCACGCCAGGGACCACACCCCGCCACACACCCCCACCGCCCGACTGAGGCCGGGGCCCCATCCGGCCGAACCTACTCCCCCCCCCCCGCAAGCGGGAGAGGAAGTCGGCCACGACCATCTGCGCCCCCGGCCTATGGACCACCTTGAAGGAAAAAGGCTGCAAAGCCAGATACCACCGGGTGATCCGGGCGTTGGCATCCTTCATGCGGTGGAGCCACTGCAACGGGGCATGGTCCGAGCAGAGAGTGAATGAGCGCCCCAGGAGGTAATAACGAAGGGAGCCGACCGCCCACCGGATAGCCAAGCACTCCTTTTCAATGGTGCTGTAGCGC
>VVHJ01062690.1:0-13780 GCA_015107715.1 Tylochromis polylepis | reverse complement strand
GGTATCGCTGCATCTATCACTACAGCTGTCTTCTTCTGCTTGTCCACCACTATATCCGGTTGGTTAGCCATCACCAGTTTGTCCGTCTGTATCTGGAAGTCCCACAGGATCTTAGCCCGGTCATTCTCCACCACCCTAGGTGGCGTCTCCCACTTTGACCTCGGGACTTCCAGTTCATACTCAGCACAGATGTTCCTGTATGCTATGCCAGCCACTTGGTTATGGCGTTCCATGTATGCCCTGCCTGCTAGCATCTTGCACCCTGCTGTTATGTGCTGGATTGTCTCAGGGGCATCTTTACACAGCCTGTACCTGGGGTCTTGCCTGGTGTGGTGGACCCCAGCCTCTATGGATCTTGTGCTCAGAGCTTACATACATAGACATGAAGCATACTGAAAAACACCACAACATTAAACACATCCAGCATTAGTGACCTTTTTAACAAAGATATCATCAAATTAGATATTGATTCTTCATACAAGAAAGTTGTTTAACACAGCTCAAAGAATAAAAAGAGCCTCATTGAATTAAATAGAGTAGAATTTATTCCTTTCTGTTTTTCTTCTTGTTTTGAGTATTTTTGTTTATTGATTTTAATCTAAATCCATGTTCATGAGTTTGGCTAAAGGCTGTTTGAGTTCTTTTCCATCAGCCTCTGCGTGCACACTACATTTCCCTCGGGACAATATCAGAGCTGAAGCTGATTTTCCAGCAGTGATCAGTATGTCTATCGTAAATTATGGTGGCCCCTAGAGACAAAGCATGTGCAAACTTCAAAACACAATGAAGTGCTCCAGGACGCTAGGGGCAGTGTTGAGCTTTTGTTACCTAGTGGCTACACAAGCCTGGAAGTTCCTAACGACCGGATTTGGTGTGTGGTAGTAAAAGGTAAATGAACATTTTTTACAATTATTTAAATATATATGAGTGTTAGAGTTAGGGTAAATGGATAAGGGAATAAAGGGACTAAATGGAACAAACTTGCCGTTTATTTTGCAAATCGAGCTCAACACTGCCCCTAGCATCCTGGAGCACTTCCGTTGTGTTTTGGAATTTGTACATGCTTTGCCTCTAGGGGCCACCGTAGTAAATGTCTCCCTCTACACTTAGAAATGTGATAGTGTACGCAACACTTCCCCCTGCAAAATACATCAAACGTCCAACTATAATCAAGTTACCACTCAGTAAAGGAATCCATTTTTGAAAATAAAGAATAATTCCCTTTTTCCTAATTTCTGTTCTGATCTCAGTTATTTTCTGATTTTATTTTGAAAAGTTGTTAAAAATGTATTTAGGAAAAAAAAAGTTTGTTAGAACCACAAAGCTTTTAAAAACCAAACCACAGAGACCCCAGCGTGTTCTGACTATCCTGATTATTAGTCGCCCTTGAAATCTTTTTTTCTGTGCTCCACCTTCACATTTTACTTGTTAATCAGGTTCCTCAGACACCTGATTTCTGCATTCGGACTGATTCATTAATCATCACTTTTGTTCTTCACATACATTATTCCTTTTGCGGTTGGTCCTCGTTTGTCAGTAGCCATCTGGAGCTTTTCTGACTCATCACCATGCTTGCACTATCATTCTCAGGAAATGCGAATATGAAATATTAGACTCGGCTATTTTTTATTCAGCACTTTGTTTCAGGGCACGAGGTTTCAAAAACTGACCAGATGTGAACATCTGCTGTTGATATTTTCAAGCACAACGTTTAGCGGGCACAAAACAGAGACACTCGTATTTCTGAACATAGATGATTAACGTTGTACTTACTGGGCACCACTCCCCAGATGATCAGCTTTTTCTGCTGGACTCATTATGCCACATAAAGATATCTCACTGAAGGCAGGCAGACCTATCCATTTAGCCCCAGAAACAGCAGAATAACAACATTTCCCCTCCTTGCTCTTTACAGTATAAGAGCAGATAAATCATCCGTGCATCCTCCTGGTTTGTGTGTTCAGTCACTCTTTAATCTTTTAGCTTTTCCTCATTTCGATCTGTTTATTACAGCATCTCCTGATGTTTTTACATTTCGTTTTTTGAAGACTGAAGCTGTCGGTCTGGGTTAAACTTCTCTTGTATCTGCAGCTTCTGGAGCTTCACTTTAAATTTCAGCTGCAGCTCAGAAAGCAGTGTGACATCAGACACTAACCCAGTGGTGTAGTATATTTACTAAACACCTCCAGGAAGGCATTGATCGTGTAACAATCACTTGTAAATGGGCTGTGACTGACCCACAGACACTCATATCAGTGGACGACAGTGGCAGAGCCTGACATTTTTATAAAGGCTGCCAGGGATAAAGGTGGCCATCCAGCTGTAATTGCAAAGTGGTGCTTTGAATATGTCTGTGGCCCCCAGAGAAGCTTCATTTGGGGGTGGCCAGACTTAAATATATGGTAGCCATGACCACCATGAAAAAACACATGAAAAGGTGAGTAAAACATAGAGTAGTACAGAAACAGGATGTGTTAATTATACAGTCCTGCAGGTAACAGAAGCTGTAAAAACAAACACCTACACACACACACACTGCAAACGCACAGCACACATGTAATAAAACATCAGCTGTTTGCTTCTGGCAAACCTGAGCCTCTCTCTGTAGATCAGCAGGGACCAAAACGTCTGTGATACGATGCTAAATTATTGTGGTTGCATACATTTCATCACGGTCTCTGATTTTTGTCTTCCTTGTGAATTTAATTAATTCTTCATGCGTTCATTGTCTGCATATAAATTAAGCTGTATAAAATTGCATTCTTCTTTAGCTCAGAGGAAGAAGACCCTCTCAGCTCCCGCTAGACCGATCACAAAACTCCCAGGAGCCTTTGAACCAGTCCGGGCTGGGTTGCAAAAGTCACAGGAGGAAAGGTAAACAGTTTCTGTGCTATCAGATATTAGACACATGCAAGAGCACAGACTGTGTCAGTGCTTTTACCTGGCTTCTTTTCACACAGGTGTTTCCTCCTGAAGTTTTGTGTTTCTGTCAGACAGAAATCCTTTTCCTTTCTTCCGTCTCATCCTTTAATATCACTTCTCTCCCTCACTTTTAACCCAAACCACACTTAATGCTCTCTCTCACCATTCCCATATTCCTGCCTCATTACGTCTCAGCTAATCTTTTCATCCTTTTCTTTTCGTCCTGCCTCATTGAAGCTAATGTTGCAGCTCTTCCTTGTGACATTTTATCTGTCTCATCTTTCTCCCTCAGTTCTTTAAACTTTTCATCTCTCTCCCTCTTAAATATCAAATATTCGTGTCATTGCTTCAGTTCAACCATCTTTTCTGATGTAACTGGAACGTTTTAACATCAGTGCCTCTGTTTCAGTATCAGTCACGTCACCTGTCTCCTTTCAAGCATGCTCGCATCAGTTACTCGAGCAAACAGTTTCTGATGAAAACACATGTATGCTGCAGTTAGTATCCCCTGCTGATTCTTCTGCTTTTACTTCATCATCCACTCTGATCTTTTTTCCCCTTCAGCCTCTTGTTTATTCTCACTAAAGGGTATGATCATGTTGGTCCTAAAAATGGGCTTTCAGACACATTGTACAATGTGCTGTGACCCGGCTCGGGCCTTCCTGATGAGGGGATAATATTACTAAAAGCTAGTAGGTCAGCAGCGGCTCATCTGTTATCACAACCTTTAAATACATGCTGAAAAATGTAAAAGGGAAGATTTTATGACAGAGTTCACCTTTGAGATATTGTCACCTTGGCCTTCCTTTGAGGAAATCGCTTCAAACTCCGACCCTAAAAATGATGTCACCGAGCTTAGCGTCACTTAGTGATTTTAAAATGTGTCTGAAAATCAATTTAAAGGACCTCGATGTGAGCCAGTTACATTTACAAAGAAATACAAAAATCTTTGCTAAAAGCTGTTATGTTCAGTTCTGTTGTAAAGTTCATATTGCAAAGATCCTACAAAACCATACAGTCACCTGTGAGCCACACATGGCGACAGTGGAGAAAAAGAAAAGACCTCCGTCAGTAGGTAACATTTCAGACAACTGCAAAGTGAAAGCAAGGCAATCGAAACGTCCCACAGTCAGTAAACGCATCTACTGCCACTTTGTCCTGTGGTATGAGTCACAGTTAGTGATGATTAGGCCGAGGCTCCAAATTAACCACCACAGCAGGACTTAGTGGAGGCCAGTATCATGGTTTGATTCAAAACCTTGTGACATGACCTCACCTTGGCTGAATTGCTTTTGTTACGTTAACCCAGTGGTTCCCAAACTTTTTTTGCTAGGCCCCCCCTTTGTTTTTACTTTGAACCCCCCACATCCTCCAACCACACACACCCATATTTTGCAGTTTATTTCACACCTCAAACCTTTTGTAGACAAATAAAAGTAAACTGCAATAAATTACAGGTAGCAATAAAATAAACTGCTACCTCTTTTAAATAACAGAAAAACAAACCATCTTTATGATGTCATTATTTTATGTGTAATTGTTTTTTTTTTTTTTTTTTTTACTGTGTAAGAATATTCAACATTGCTTTCAATACATTTTTTAAAAAATGCCTCTCTGGACAGCCCAGCGCGTGCTCCCGACGCAGGGGAAACATTCTGTCAGGGATACCTACCTCGGCACCACCGTTGTGCAGGTGAAGCCAAAGGCGAGATATGCTTCGTCAGATTTTCTAGTCTTTGGTTTGGAAGCATATTTGGCGACGCTTCATCTTCTGCTTTGCGTTTGTGTGGGAGCCCCGTCACAAACCTGTCCATTATGCTAGCACTCTTTTTTTATTCATACCACCCCCCGCAATGGCTCTGTGCCCCCCCCAGGGGGGGGCGCCCCCCACTTTGGGAACCACTGGTTTAACCCAAAGCGTGAGTTAAACCAAATGTATTATAAATGTAGTCTCTACATGTAATCCAGCTGTTATTAAGAACTGAGAGGTGATTAGTGTTTGTGAACACAATCTCCAGGAGAGAGTAAAGACAGTCCAGGTCTGATGTGGACAAAAATGCTGTTGAGAGACAGATCACAGGCGTAAACAGTCTGTAAAAGCTGGGAGTCTGGGCTCATGATGTTCTACAAAAGGGTGAGATTTCCAGTTCAGTCTCTGCAGAGCTTCTGAAGGCCAGCTGAGTGAATCTCCAATTTTAAACTGAGAAAAAGCAAAGCCTGAAACGTGAAGGCAGCATTTTTGCTTCAGACAGACTGATACTTTGTGTGATATCATGACGTCTGAACTCTTCACCACGTTAGACGCTACGACAGCCTTTTTAAGCCACCTCTGAAGGTGGTAGCTCAAAGCTGCTCCTTTGACTTCGCCAGCTTGTTCATGCGCAATGCAGCATTAGGTCTAACTAAGGATTGCACCGAAACAAGAATTACATTTCTAAATCCTCCCAAAAGCAAATGACAGATAGCATTTGTGTGCTAAACTGTTCGTAACATTGTAAAATGATGATGTTGTGAAAATCTTAAATAAATAAGAAAATGAAAAGATTTTCACAGCTGGAAGAGTAAGACAGAGAAAGGTTGGAGCTAGAAGTGACCAAAAGGACAGGAAGGCGTAACTCAGTAAACATGTTCATTTCTGCTATTGAGTTAAACGTTGTAATATTAGAGTCTATGGGGATTGAGCAAGGGCAGTTTTTGAACACGTCCGTCTGTTGCTACATGATGATCCTGGGTTAGCAACAGCCACCCCAAATTATAATGATTTTTTTTGGATACGGTTTGTTTGGACGTGACACTGTATGGTACATCTCCAAATCATCAAAAATATTACGTGTAAGATTTCCGAATGTCCAAACAGTTTCAGTTTAAACTCAGCTCTGCTCCGTCGTCTGTGCTCCTGAATCTCCTCCGTCTCCTCCTCAGGTACGCTGGTGTGCGGTAACGGGACGGTCAGCTCCTCCATCTCTTCTGTTGCCATGGTGGCGATCCCCGACTGTGTTGACAACGCAACGCAGACTGACATCAGTTTCCAGAACACTGTAACCCTGGGGAGAAGCAGGGGTCACCATCACCACCACCATGGTCAGGGAGGCTCCTCCTCTCCCCCACCACCTCCTCCGTCGCCTCCCCTCCCTCATCTGGCAGTGCCGTACGAGCTCAATGAGTTGTACGTTCTGAGTCGTTGTCATTTCTTCGCAGTAAAAGAACATTGATTTAAAACTCGAGACGAGTTTCCACAAATGTCTCAAACACTGGATACGATGGTGATTGGCTCCTCTGTCTCTGTCTCCAGCTGTGTGTTTGAATACAACGACCCCAATGACTACTTTGATGTATCAAACCACGAGGTGGACAGGCAGGACGACCTGGAATATGAGGTGAGAAAGCTTCAGCTGCATTTCCAACAACCAAACGACACAAAACCAAAGTCCTCCAAACATTCCTTAGGCAGTGTTTCCCATTCTGTAACACAGTGGATGTCAACCTTTTCCAAGCACTGGACCCCATCCTGAGAGGAGCCTCCACATACCCAGAGGCAAATTTGTGACTCCATGAAAATTACATGCACAAAGCCACATGCAAGTCACTTATCCTGATGAATACCTCTGGAATATAAAGCAGGGCTCCCAGCTGTGGTTCATCATGTCAGTTCAGAGGAAAGACTCGATTTTCATGCATTTTCAATCACGTGTCTCCACTGTGAAAGCAAGAGAGGAGATGCCATTCACTGTTTCACTATATATGAAGGATATCCAGAATAAGACTGAAATACATAAAAAGCCCTGGCTGTGTTCACATTTTAATTTTATCCATATGAGCCACACAGTGGATGGATTATCAGAATGTAAGTGAAGCCCAGCTCTTTCTTTTTAAATTGCAGCGTAGGAGAAGGTAGTTTATGTCTCCGAGATGCATTTTTGCTCGTTTGTCTGTAGATAACGTCGCACAGCTGATGCACGTTAAGACTTGAAGTAGCACACGCTCTATCTGAGGCAACATCAGGGTCTTAGAATCCAAACTAAACGTCTGTCGACAAAATAAATCTCAAAGATTTCTGACTGCTGAGCTCACTCTGCATGCACCTTTGCGTGCGACATTTCCATCGATCCACACATTTTGTGTTGCTCATCCAGGACGGGTTTCAGGCGCAGCAGTCCTCACCTCCTCCAGCTCTTCTGGAGGGAGCGGTTCCCATCCAGCCGAAGGATGTGATCTGTCCACTGTGTCTTTGGGCCTCCTCCCAGCTGGGCACACCCAAAACACCACACCTGACCTCAGCCTCACATCACTGCGCTGTAGTTAGTTAGTACTGTTGAAAGATCTGCTTTTAATTTATGAAATTAATTTGTCTAAAATATTTATCAGTATCGTATTTTGTATTTTTGCATACGTAACATATTTTCTGCAATGAATCTTAAAACCTTCGGTTACAAATACAGACGTTTACACCTGTGCAGCAAAAATCAGTCCGTCAGGAATGTGACCGAAACAAAAAGACTTATTTTGTGAGTAAAGGTCAGATCGGTGCGATCAGTTCTGACTTTGGTGTGTAAATGTCTAATGGGCCGCTGTTTTCAGCTGAATGGACTCTTTTCTTTGTTTCTGCTTCATCGGTTTGACTGTTTCCTCAGACAAATGGCAGTTTGGTCATTAGAGAAGTCAGCAAAGTGGAAACGTCTTTTCTGGCTGGTATATCAGAGACTTCCTCTGTCGTTCAGTTCTTCATATTACAATCATTACATAGCGTGCCCCCTTACTTACATCCTTATCTCCAGATTTAATTGCCTTCCCTGAATTTCATCCTTCATTTCCTTCCTAAATCACCTTCTCCTCTCTGATCACTTCCTCTGTTGATGCCCTCCAGCTAAAACCAGATAGGTGATTGCTGGATATATGATGGTCTTTTTGATGGTCTTAACTGGTCTTTACAAGCCCCGTCTAATTATTGATGGTTTGAGGTGGTCTTTGAAGAGCGCTCTCTTGCTCTGTCTACTCCATTTTATCCTTCCATAAGGCATGAGGTTTGCATTCAAAGTCAGTTTGATCAGCCGTTTTAATCGGAGTTTTTTGGAATTCTTTATCACATTT
This sequence comes from Tylochromis polylepis, assembly GCA_015107715.1. NCBI lineage: Eukaryota > Metazoa > Chordata > Actinopteri > Cichliformes > Cichlidae > Tylochromis > Tylochromis polylepis. Next base: position 5,770 of record VVHJ01062690.1, on the reverse strand, counting down.
TTCTGACCTCATTATCGTTGCTAACTCCTTTGTATTTGCCTGCTTGTTCCCCTTAGTGGAGCTTCTACTGTCGTTTACACTGGCTGCTCTTTGGAGACAATCTTAAGTGCTGTTTCAGGGGAAACATGGATGCTGTCACCTCTCAAAATATTTGTCACATCTCAATTATTAGCAAGTTCTGTGTGTCAGCGTATAAAATAAAGTGAAAGAAGAGAGCAGATAGCACAAACTTTGTATGATCAAGGCTCAGGCTGTGTGAAGTTTCAGGTTATGGCTCAGTAACTTTGGAAAAGCATTTGGTACTCTGTTAGAGTGGACTGAGAGTCTCAATGGTATTTCAAATGTTCAGATATAAAGAGCACTGAGATTTTTTGCAGCCAAGTCACGTTGGACCATTTCAACTTTACACTGAGCTGTGAATGAGACGGGGAGCCACTCTTATAATTTTAATGATAATAACGGCTTATTAGCCGCACCTCACCATTAAAACCTTGCTGCTTCACAGTTTGCAGTGTGCAGAATCACAGAGTTGGCTATTCTCCCATCTGACGGTGTTACCTGTGTTTCCTGCAGGAGGTGGAGCTGTACAAGTCCAGCCAGCAGGAGAAGCTGGGTCTGACAGTCTGCTACAGGACGGATGACGAGGAGGATCTTGGCATTTATGTTGGGGAGGTAACAGGAGACATTAGTGCATTCGCTAATTCACTCACTAAACTCACTCTCTAATAGTTTTTCTGTACATCGGCTCATTTAATACATCCATTTAATCACTTCATTCATTACTTCTTAGAACCAGCTGCTCACCATTTCTATCAATTAGGCCAGCTTATACTGATTTACTCATTTATATATTAATTTATTTATTACTAATGGATCTCTTTCCTAACTTATGAGGTAATGTATCATCTCTCGCTTTCATACAAGGTTAATCCGAACAGCATCGCAGCCAAGAACGGGCGCATCAGAGAGGGTGATCGAATACTGCAGGTACACAGGCTCATTTCAACTCTGCTCATAGTTATTCTGTCTTTGCAGGGACCGTCACTGTTTCTCTTTAGCATCCTTTTTTTTTCAGAGGTCTCATGCATATAACAGCTGAGCACACTGTCTGCTGAGGAAGACTGCAAGATGTAGTTAAAAGCTGAAAATACACACGAAACATGAATAGATATTATTAATGTGACCGGTAACGTGCCAAAAGAAGCACAAAAGCAAACAGAAGGGCGGTCGTTAAGAAATACTTTCACTAATAAACACAAGTGTCGTGTTTAACTCATATGAAATTTTGATTTTTGTCCTTCAGGTAAGTTAAAAACACCTCCTGCAGAAATAAAGTCCAAACGTGTCCTCTGCCAGATTAATTGACTCTGTGAGGGTTAAAACAGATTCAGATCGAACTATGTAAATTTATACCTGTGACCCGTGGGACACTTCTGTCCAATCAGAGAGAGCTGTCAGCAGCCCAGTTACTGCTTTCCTAAAAATAGACTGCCAGAGAGAAATGGTGGGGGAGACAACATGTCACCCTGCGTTTCCACCACTGCTCCTCTCTGTTTGCCAGAGAATAGAGACCAGCGTCAAACGGCCGTCGGTCAAAGTTAATGCATCTCACTCTAATCGTCCTTGTGCATGTACGCTGTGCATATGAAACTTTGTGATAGCCCTTCATGGTTAGAGCTGCTCAAAATACAATGAGGGTAAGATGCTGAAACACATTAAATGGGATGCAGAAATAAAATAATGGAAATTAACCTCGGGTCCAGACAAAGAATGAAGACCACAGGCACCAAGTTTGAATTAGGCGCTGTACGTAATCTGTTAAAGAGTGAATATAGCCCCAAATAACAAACAGTCAGCTCTTGTTGCCAGCATGATGCAGGAAGGAGAAAGAAGGTGTGAAAGCCTGATGTCAAGTTTTGAAATGTGGAAACAGGAAGAAGGATCCCAGAGAAGGCGAGCGAGGGCAGCTTAGTGCTTTATGTGAAAATTAGACTCGCAGTAGGAAGGAGGCTAATCAAAAAACAGGACAAACAGGAATTACAAGAGCAGACCAACAAAGGAAAGGAAAACGACACTGCAATCTGAAAAGCTATTCATGCAAAATTAGAACGGTATACACAGGAAAAACACAAACATGTCACCTACAAACTCACAGAGCTTAATGGCAACTGCCATCACCGGACTGAATGAATCGTTTTTTGATTTTTTAAAATTCAGAGTAAAGAAAAAAAAAGTTGTCAGTCAAGCCCAGCCTCAAAAAGTCAGGCAGTAACTAAATAACACAGTATATTTCATATCAGAAACATGTGCATGCATTTTTCCAGACCAGAGAAAATGTGGAGACAGCACCATGGCGACCAAGAAAACGAAGATAAAATTTTTTATTTTTAACAATTAAAACGAAAAAAGATATTTGGTGCCTAAATTAAACAAGTCGTTTTTAATGGTGGGATTCTGTGAGGTGCACGATCACGCCTCACGTCTCGCTCACAAGTGGTAAATGAGCTGCGCCTCCACAGCCCTCCCCACCACCAAACGCAGACTTTCACCTTTTAATGTACTAACACAAATGAGTACATTAAAGGCCGTCACTACTTTACGAGCTACTGTTAGACTACCGTGAGGCTGGGCAGTCTGCAGGTGCTTTGGAGACCATGGTCGACATGTCTGCATGGGGCAGTGCAAAAAAGATGTGGGACATATTTTGTCTGTTGGCTCTTTTTCATGTGTGTGCGGTTCTTGGTGCTTTAGCTTAGATCCTAGGGTCTTTATAGACGAGTGAAACGGCGTGTCCTCTTCATGGGAAACACCCTTACTCCACATATGTGATGTTCCTCCTGATTGGCTGGGAAGCTCAGAGCCCGCCTCTAACGTTTTCTACCGCCGCACCCATCGGTCCAGGAAACACACAGAGCTATGAGACAGGCAAACACCTCAGATTGCTCATCCCACAGTATGTGAACGATCTCTGAGGAAGAGGACGTGTCAGCATCTGGCGTTGAACCGGCAGCCTTTTGACTGCGTTTCCATTAGTATGCCCTACGCTGAATAAGAATAGACTCTTGTTATTTTTCACAATACTACTCTAAGAGAACAAGTAACAGCGTGAAAGCATCCTGATGCCTTGCTTTAAACATGAGCGCCACAGATGGACGGGTGTGATTTCCACCACAAAATGTGAAAAGACCGAGCTTGTGTTCAAGCACTGTAGGCAAAGTAGTCGAAAGCACTTTACTGACTTGTTTATAAGTCTGAGGTGACTTAGGTGGAAGTTTAATTAAGATTTTAACCTTTTTAAGCATTTTTGTTTCGTTTTGTTTCCAGACTGTTCTCAGAGTTTGGCAATCAAAGCCAAATATGAATGAAACTTATCTGCCCGACATTTCTACGCTCATTATCTTCTAACCCGCCGACTGATGACCCTGTGAAAACGGCGTCAGGGTAAAGGTAAAGTTGGGCTGTGATAAGAATAGAACAGCAGCACCATCGCCATGGTAATCCTGCTGTGGACAGATGATGTAAGCACCAGTTCCCATGACATCCATCCCCACAGGGATGAAGGCCCTTTAAAACAGATGTGCTGTCTCCCTACAAGTGCGAGAAATCCACCGATGTGAATATATTAAAACAATAAAAAATGAATCATTTAACAAAAGACTGGTTTAAAAAATTATCCTTTTAATAAATTGGTTATTTTCAGTCTATCATAATAATAATAATAATAATAATAATACTAAAAACTATCGGTCTAAAATAGAATCCAGGTGATATCTAGACATCTATAGATTAAATATATACTTTTACGGACGTGTCGATGGCAAATTAAAGACATTTTATAAAATGAATTATTCTTAAATTTATCTTTATAAAAACTTTATTTATATTGGATATTTCACAGTCCGAAAAAATGGTCTTTCCTTCCTTCAGAAGCGATACGGTGACTGATACTGCAGTTCAAGTCACTGTCAGGAGATTTTTTTTCTGGTAAAAAGAAATAAACAAAAAGAGCTTACTTCCTAGCAGGAAGGTGAAGACAGCTACCTTTTTTATTTCTTCTAATGATTCTAACTCATCTCTTCTCTTCTAGATTAACGGAGTGGATATTCAGAACAGAGAGGAAGCCGTGGCCATTTTGACCCGAGAGGACAGCATCAACTTCTCCCTGCTGCTGGCCAGGCCCGACATAGAGGTAACAACACCATTAAACCACCCTCCTAAAAACGTGCACATACTGCGGGTTAACCACTTACTGATAAATACTAGTCCTCTTTAACACAGATGAAGGTTACTGAAAGATTTCAGTTCTGTTGACTGCTCTTAACAACACTAAAGGAGCACTAAATTGTCCCCAGAGGATGACTCCTACTAACTTTGATTCATCATCTGTCCAGTCCCTCGTGGGTCCGCCCCGGTGTTGTAAGCGTCCATGAGGCATGCTAATCACACTCTTCAACCACCCGAATTTGCTAAACAATTAATAAAATAATCATGATTCGGCCAGTGAATAAATAAATCCTTTTATAAGACGGTGGTTTCCTTCCTTTTCGGGAACAGAACTGGAGCTCTGTAACTTCAGGTTGAACAGTGTTGCTCCTGTTTCATCACTCAGCTCGCCTGCAGCCCAGTTTACTAACCTACTTTCCATCACGTGTGTGTGGGTGGCCGACATGAAAGGAAACCTTCATAAAAATCACGGTCTGGTTCACAGCGTGCTTACAGTCCTGGTTTCCTCCAACAGGAACGATAAGTGTTCACTGCTTCTGCAGTCTGGTAGTTTATCTGTGCATCAGCCTGTGACCAATGCAGACGGAAAACCAACAGCTGGATTTACAGTAAATTTATCTTTCTGTTCAAATATTCATTTTGAAGCTCTGGTGACCTTACCTGTTCTGCTAACATCATAATAAAATACACCACATGGTGCTTCAGGGTCACAGGTCAAAGGACAGGTCGACGTCGGTGCTTTCTTTGTTTGGGCTCTTTAAAATGTGACTTTTTCAATACATTATATGACTTCACACTGAGATAAAAGATGAATTAACTACACTAGATTTCCGAATTACCAAAGCTGACATCAGCATAAATGTGTACATGCTTCCATAATAATACAGTGACTTTTGTGTTTGCTGTGTTATTGTATTACTGTATTGTAATGCCTGCCATGACATTTTCTCTTGTCAGGAACACAGACCCCTGATTCAGGGCTGAGAACTGCCAGGCAGTCCATTTACTGTGATGCAGACAAGCTCGTATTTAAGTAAAATGTTCAAATATTAACAAACACGTGTGAGAGGAAAAGTCAGCGTTAAATGTCGATAAGCAGAAGTGCAACATACATGATATTTAGATCAGGTCATAAACAGACAGTTATAGTACGTGACAAAAACATTACATAATACAGGATCACTGAAGACGCCATCAAATTTAATGACTGAATGTAAATCAGCAGCTTCATTCTGATTAACTCACAATCAGCCTCCATCATATCATAAACACGATATAGAGCACAACCATGGTTTAATGTCTGTGTACATGTGTAAACACACACACACGCACACACACACACACCTACACACACGCACGCACACACACCCATGCCCACACACACACCTACACGCATGCACACACACATTTTTACACACGCACACACGCACACACCCACACACACGCACACACGCATGCACACGCATGCACACACACCACACACATGCACACGCACGCACACACACACACACACACACACACATGCACACACACAAACACACACACG
>VVHJ01062677.1:0-15033 GCA_015107715.1 Tylochromis polylepis | reverse complement strand
TATAAATGTGCCACAAAACCAACCAATCACAGACTTGGATGCAAAAATTCTGATTGGTTGTTTTGGTCTCCCATTAGCTCGCTAGCTACTGCATTCCGGAAACACTGTCCAAAATGTAGCTAAATCCAGCGGAGTGGTTTGGTTTAAACTAGATTAAAACCAACAATGGTCTTAAACAATTATATATTTTAAAATAAAATAATTAAACATGCTAACCGAAAATGGGTTTAGCTAACAAGGAGGAGGCGGGGTTTATGACCCATACTGCAGCCAGACACCAGGGGGCGATAGAGACATTTTGGCTTCATTTTTGGGGAGCTGTCGCGTCATCCGTGTTTTCTACAGTCAGTGGGTGGAACAATGAATCTGTTTGCATTTTATACAAAACTCTCACCTGAATTTCTACACTGTAGGGACAACTCACGTAGAATCAGACTTTAAATAGACATTTATGTTCATTTATCACGATCACTTATGTCAATTCAAAATGTAATGAGCTGGACAAGTCAACAAAAAAAAAAAGAAGAATAAATTAAGGGAGGCGCGCAGACTTCAGGGAGACACTTTGGTCAACCGCACAGACGTGATGGCAGAAAACGAAGTAAATAACTTTTTGTTTTTTCATTTTGTTTTGTTTTTTTACCTTTGACTGCTTGGGGGGCGCCCACCTAAGGCAGTGAGAGGGAAATCATCACAGGTGCCTGTCTCCTCTGTTACCAAACAACATTTCCTTTCAGGGCAGAAAAAAGACATTCAGAACAACCAGAAACAGATGTGTGTCTTTACTTCACTGTTTTTGTTTTCTCAACAGTTTTTTTTTTCCAGCTGTTAAATAGCCAGATGTTCACTTGTTGTCGTTGTTTGTATGTGTGTCTTCTTTTTAATTAATGCTTTCCATCCATCAGTTTATGAAATGAAAACGGTCACGTCATTACACTACACTAATCTTAATTATCGATAAAACGTATTAAACCTTGGCCAGGCCTGCAGTGGCTCACCGATATATACAGAGGACGTCTGACTTCTGACACTTATATAGAATGACTGGTTACCCACAGACGAGACATGGAGCAAAGAGTGCGTTTGTGTGCAAAAACTGCAAATTATTATTATTGAATCATTTGAATAATAATAATAACAATTTGCTAGGAAAATGGGAAAGAGGTGCAGTAGCGGATTAAAAAACTTGCAAACATACACGGAAATACAGCCTGAATTCTCTTACACAAGCGTTACTGTAATCTCTTAAGTAGTCTTTAGGAAGCGGTCTCCAGCCCTCCTCGGTGTCATTCAAAGGCCTTCTTTGGGTGATCACACACTGTGTCACGATCCTGGGTCTTTTGACCCAGCGTTTTGAGTTACTTGTATTTTGATGTTTATGGCTTATGTTTGGTTTTTAGGTTCTCTAAATTCATTTCCCTTTTGCCTCGGTTGCTTGTTATAGATAGTTTATAGTTTCCCCTTGTGTCTCACACCCCTGTGTTTAGTCTCCCTCTCCCTTCATGTGTCTCATGTCTCATGTTGTCAAGTTCATGTTGTCAGGTCTGCGTCTCATGTTTCCTGTTTTATTTTGTAGGAGTCCTGTGTTCCTATTTTCAATGTGTTTAGTTTTACACTCCCCTGTGCCGTCATTATGGTCATTGGTGTCAGCTGTTCCCTCCTGTGTATTTAAGTCCTCTGTCTTCCTTTGTTCATTGTCAGGTCGTCCGTCATTCCCACGCCATGTTTCATGTCCAGGTCTGTCGTGTCGTGTCATGTCAGGTATTCATGTCTAGGTTTTTTCATCTTCAATTCTAGTTCACCCAGTTTAGGTTTATGTTTAGTTTCTTTGGTGCACCTTGCGTTTTGTTTGCATTATTTTCCCGGCTTTAATAAACAGTGTGTTTTTGGTTAAGTTTCGTCTCTTCCCGTGTCTGCGTTTGGGTCCACCATCTCACCTCATACAGTCTGCTCTGCCAGACTGTGACACACTGCTTCAGTAGTGTTGAGGTCCAGGCTCTGGGGAGGCCAGTCCGGGACTGATAGTGTTCTGCTGTGTGTTTGGCATCGTTGTCATGCTAAAAAATAAAGCTTTTGCCAATCAGATGCTTTCCAGATGGTATTACTGTACATGGTGGATCAAAATCTGATTTCTCTGTATGCATTTATAATTGTATTTTGTGAGACTGACATCTCTAACACCACTGACTGAAAGCCAGCTCCAAGCCATGATAGTGCCGCCATCGTGTTTTACAAATGAGTATAGATGCTCACCGTTGTACCTGTCCCCCGACCTCCTCGTACTGACAATGGTTTGAACCAAAAACATTTTAAATTTGGACATATCCCTCCATAAGCTGCTACTGATTGTCAAACAGCACCTTCCCAGTTCTTTACTCGTGCCGTTTCCCGTCTTTTGCCCGACACTCATACCACACGTACTGATCAAACATCTGTGTCTTAAATGATGATGATTATCCATACCATGGCAGCCATTTAAATCTCCTCTGATCTCCATCTGCCTATCCTTTCTATTCATCCATTCCCACACTCCCTCCTAAATATCATACTGCTCCATCAGCACAGCCACATGGGGAGCGAGTGCACATCGTTCATCTACCATAAATAGTGCATTTATTCCTGAGTGCAGAGCAGTGAAACATTGGAAACCCTGCTGAGTTCTTGGTGGAAACATAACCGTTTACTGCCTGCTAAGATTATATTTTTCACTGTAATAGTTTTGATTGCTTTTAATCAGAGGAAGAAATTAGTATGTGTTACTCTTGGTTGGATACACTCTTACATTGTGAGCAGCCCTTTCTGTTTGTGTATGGCTTCACATCCAACAGTATGCTTAGTAAAAGATATTACAAAACATATTACAATCTCTTCTTTAAATGGCTTTAGTCCCTCTGATTACTGATATAGTTCCTGTTTTCTGTTTTTTGAGCCACTAGATTGTGCTGTAACAATTGTACGTGCATGAAATTCAACTGAATTTACAACAGCAGCCTCAAGGCACTGTATATTGTGAGGTAAGGGCCCTACAATATTAAAGAGAAAACCCCAGAAATCAGATGAGCCCTATGAGCAAGCACTTGGTGACAGTGAGAAGAAACAACAGCTCTGTTTAATCAGAAAGATGCCTCTGACAGAACCAGGCTCATGGAGGGACAGCCGTCTGCGGTACAAACTGGATGCCCAGGTGTTGTGTGTGCAGTACCGTCAACTTCTGGGTGACCACTTTCAACCGGAAGGCGATTGTATAGGTCACCAGGTGGGAGGCAATCTGCCTCCAAATGATCATGGTCTGACTTGGATTGACTGTAATCATCTCAGACAGAATAATGAAGGTGTGCAAATGACTGATGTTTAATTTATAAATGTAGACAGCCTTCCAACACCGCAATCAGTCTGCACCGATGAGCACAACTCATCTGCAGTGTGTCTCGATAATAGCAATGGGTGGATAGGGGATCATTTCTTTTGGTTTCCAACTGGTTCTGTCCTCGTTATATTGGTTATATTGCTGTCTATGTTATTTTGACGTGATGCAGCAACTACCTTCAGGAATTTCTTTTCGTAGATGGCAACAGATTTGCAGCTTTTGATGAGTTTACTCAGCTAATCGCTGCATTATCACAAAGATGTTGCCTGTAATTGGCAGTCACAAACGGATAGCAGACTGGTAGCAGACTCGCTCAATTATTGCTAATTTTTTTTTGCCGTGTTGATGCACCAGAGTCACTTTGAAGACTGAAGCTGATTGCAGGTGGTCACAGAACTGGCCCCCGTCTTCTAAGCAACATCCATTGGACACTGTCAACAATAATTTTGGTCATACCACAGTCTCCAACCAGTGTTTGCCCCAGTGTGACTGTAGCATGTTGAGGATGGTTCAGGGTCACTTGATCAAGCCCCATCAGCTTGTCACAAAGGAAAGTTTTAAGCCTAATGTTAAAAGTAGGGAGAGTGTCGATCCTTCCAGTCCAAAACGGGAACTATCAGATGCTGTAGGAAGCACAAGTGAGCCTGCAGTCTGAGAATGAAGTGCTCTGTTAGGATGCTGTGATACTATGAGGTCTTCAAAATATGATGTGGCCATATTATTGGAGACCTTGTATGTGAGGTGAAAGATTTGAAGTTCAATTCTGGATTCAGCAGGGAGCCAATGAAGGCATGATAATGTTACTCTCTTTCTAGTCACTGTCGGTATTCTTGCTGCAGCGTTTTGTTACTTGAAGGCTTTATAGAAAGATCTGAAAACCAACCGATGATACTGAATTATAATTTATAATATAGTTCAACCTAGGAGTAATAAATGCATGAACTCACTTTTCAGCATCACTCTTTTCACTACTTTTAGTGATATTGTCCAGATGAAAGAAAGCCGTGCTGCATATTTGCTTAATGTGCATGTCGAAGGCCACATCCTGATCACAAATGACTCCAACTTTGCTTTTAGTGTTACTGTAGGCCAAGGAAATGTCAGCCAGAGAAAGGATCTGCTTTGTGTTCCTGGTGGTTGGTGTTATCAGCTTTCACAGATAAATATTATTTAACATCATCTACATTGCAATGAAAATGTATAAAGTTCCTTAAACAAAGCACATATAAAATAAAAAGTGTGTAACAAAAAGCATTCAGTGACTCACTTTGTGTGTGAGGAAATCATCTTGCAAATATTAACACGTATAACACGTATGTTATTTTAGAGCAAAGCTCAGCTTGTTTGGCATGTGTTGACTGTATCTCACGGTCTTCGTTGGTGACTAGAACGAGCGTGGAACGTCAGAAGTGTAAGGGGTAGACTGCAGCCCTGCCCTCAGTGAAGGAGGATCTTTAGGAAAGAACAGCCACAGCCTCTCTGTTCTCTACCTAACTGTTGCATTTGGGGTCCATTCGCGATGTCCATAATGTTGCAAATACAAAGCGTGCGACCTAGAAGACAAGCCAAGCATTTTTTTTTTTTATTAGTCTCACAACATCAGATGTTAGGATCCAAAACGAAGAGCTTTCTTTTGCACGAGACGACAGTCACCGTGAAAAAACGCAGAAGCTTCAGTCAGTGCTGACCTATGATCACAGAGACTGCATTATATCAAAAATATATATGTAGATTTTTTTAAATATACAAATAGTAGGTATAATAGTATGCAGCCTGTGAATTTTAAGAATTGGGACTAACTTTCTTACATGCTGATATTTTACATAGACGTAGCCAAGATACTGGCTTAACTCCTGGCAGTGATTACGGACACACACTTACTTAAGTACTAATTTATACTGCAATTAAACAAAAACCCACAAGAATTATCTTGTGGGTTTTATATAAACTCATTATATTAAATTGTTCCGTGGCTAATTTAGTCATTTCTAATCTTTCAATATAAAAAGAAAAGTATGAACCATTACACTAAGTAATTATTTTTGAATTAGCTCACGAGCTCCAGCATTAACTGATTTTTGGACCATCGGCCTTGGCTTAACCAACCAAGAAATTCCTGCGCTCAGTGTTTGTGTTAGTGTCTTCAGAATTAATATTCATCGTAAAGGGAGCATTGCTCTTCTCTTCAGTCTCATTACCTCGCAGTGAGAGTCACCCATATTTTGGCTCACTGGGATCTTTGCTTTCTGTCACAGCGAGTGAATGCACATGAACACACCGATTCTATGGCACTAATCTTCTATTGACTACTGAGATAAAATAGAAGAAGAGAGCTGAATTTCACTCAGGTCGTACTCTGTTATGCATAGCAGTCTTTTGCTGTATATCACACGGTGGGTTTATATCACAATTACTACGTTAAAAAAAAAATAGTCTGAAAACTTTAAACTTATTTATTTTTAGCTTTTTGGGGGGCAACTTAATACTAAAAGACATTTACCCTCGCACCACTTTTAATGTTCGGTTTTTGCCAGCTTTGTTAAATATTCTTAAATTAAACATAACCATGGACGTAGTTAAAGATGTTATTATTGGATTGTGCGTGTTTGTTACCTATTAACAGATATGATGGGGGACAGAATAGCGCACTGAGGGCTACACTAAACCACATTTAACCATCAACTATTCACACAGCACATATCATAGCATTCAGTAATTTATCGCACACATCTTTGCGCACCATTAGCACAGTTTTCACTCCTGTGCGTTTTCTTTCCTGACTACTAATGCCTCAAAGGTAGAGGAAATATTTATTATTCTTTTCAGACTTTGCTTTTGTGGCCAGCACGATGACATTTGTAAATGTGATTACAAATGAATCGCTGGTTGCAGAAACAAACTTTAAAAACACCTTTGAGGCAATAAGGCAAAAACACTTATTAACCAGAAATGAGAGAAGAAAAATGCATATGTGCTTCCTGAGTAACAGCTTGGAGAAAAGTACTGACACCTTGGCCTCTCAGAAGTTTGTTAATTATTTGCCGAGTGATTTTTTTTTTTTTTTTTTTAACATAAGTAGTTGTTATTGAAAAAGTATTGGTGAGGGCCATGCTGGAGCTCGATTTGCAATCACACTACAAGCGTAGTCCAGTGAACCATGCAGGCCTGCTTTGTCAGGTGGGCCCACCCACGTCGCACAGAAATGCGGACATTGGATTTCAAATGCACTCTAGCTTAGTATAAGTGCTCCCTAAGATGTTTCAACCACGCATTAACAGCTCAACATGACTGATTAGCATACCATCACAATAGCGGGTGCTCAGCCACTGTTATTCATCATATAATTACACATGTAGTTGCTCTTAATAAAAAAGTTTTCATAGACATTCAGCAAACTTTGTATTTGACTACAAAGCTCGGTTACCATGTCAGTAGTTTGTGTGCAGAAAGCTGCACCACTCGAGCAGTCCCTCTGTTTTTCTGCCAGGCCTGTCCAACACTCATCCTGCTTTGTCTCTGTTTAAATTCACGCACCGAGTTGCTGCATGAAACTTTACAGGATCAGCCTGTCTTATTGACAGGTCTATTATTAACATATTGAGCTCTGAAGTGTGGCGGCAGTGGGTCCGAAAGGGGGTAAAGGGCAGGTATTACGGCATGGGAAGACAGAACCGGCATGAGACCATTGATATTTGTATTGCATCCCTAGTAACAGAGGACTTCCTTTCAGATTAAGGAAAGAAGGAGCTCATAAATGACAATCAAAGATCACGTCCTTGTTGTAATAACCAAAAGCTGCTTTTTCTACACAGTGCATGCTGCATAGTATCAAATTTGCATCAAATTGCAGTTTATTTCTACAAACTCAGTGACTGGCTATTCCTTACTGCTTGATGCCATGATGACTGATTAAATAAGACATTAAAATCTTGCTGGGCAAGAAGCTGCTTTGCAGTTTTAATGCTTCATTAAGTTCACGCTGTTTGGCTCATTTATTTTTACAAGGCAGATTACCTTGACCGCAGGATGACAGACAGAATGACATCCTGAACAAAACTCATCAGTTGCACAGCCAGTCAGTTTCACATATGAAGAATTTGTGACTGATTATGTTATAAAGAATAGAATATGCACTTCTGTTTAAAATGACCTCGTTTAGTGAAGATCATGTAGATTCGTTCCTAAAATTGACACCAAACTGGAGCTTGTGGTGTTTGCGGAGAGTATTTAGCATAAATTAAAGTCGTCTGCCTGTAAGCTGGTAAAAATGCAAAACGATGCCATTTGCCCAGCAGTGTTTTTATTTTTAATGGCAAAGTCGATGTGTAGTCCCTAAAGCAGCCGACTGCAGTTTAGATCTCCGCAGACAAGCGGATATGAGTGCAGAAGGGCAATAACAATTGCACGACTGTGAAGTGGAAGCTGGTATTGAGCATAAATTTTCATTGTATTCCCCAATATAAATTAAGCTGAAGAGAAAAAAAAAAAGCCTTCACTTGTCATATATGCACACAATCTACCTTCACACACCATTATTTAATCATGAGAACTGGGGAGATTAATGCATCATCTGCACATGTCTGCAATACTAAAGGCTGCGGCGCTGAGAGCAGTCTGTCGCAGGAAGCATCTGTGGGGAATGGAAGGGTCCCTGCAGTGGGACTGTTTACTGAAAAGTGGAGTTACACACCTTCACACACACCTAGTGCAAAAACACAAAGACACACTATCAAATGCACTCAGTCACATACCACCCAGGGAGCAGAGCAGGAGCCAAATTGCACTGCTCCGTTCAGCTTTAATTGGGGGTAAAATCAGGTGGCAGTGAGTGTGTCTGGTTAGAAAGCTCTGCCCCAATGGATTCTGAATATAATTAATACTTCATCACAGAGCCTTGAAATGAGCCACGGTCCTCCAACTAAACAACCTTGGAGCCATCCAACACTTTATCCAGCTGAAGAAACGACCGTGGGATTGATAGAAAATCCAAAGATGGGTAGAGGAGGGAGGGCGGACTGACGTGACAAAGGGAAATGGAGGAAAAAGAAAGAAGACTGCGAGATCAGTAGACAGCTACAGAGGGAGCTGGCAAGTGATGGCTGTTTTCTTTTTGACAAAGTTTTCCTCCCCCCAAAAAACTTGTTAAATCTTTATTGTGTCGAGAATGAGTGAGAGAGTTAATGGTAGCCACCCACTTCTCCTTCACATCTCACTTTCTTTGTCTCAGTTCCTCTGCCCTTCTCATCTCAGTCCTCTGTTTATGTGGCAGCGGTGGCAGACAAAGATGGAGGGGAGAAAATTATGCTCAGTGGGACACTTGGAGGAAACAGTTTGAAATTGAAATGAGGACGACCCACCCACCGCCCAATCCCTCTTAACACTGCATATGGACATGTTCTCTCCTGGTTTTCTTCTTCTTCTAACTCAGTTTCATATACACACACGCAGACACACAGCTTCCTGGACTGATCTTTTCTTTTTTTTCTTTTTTTTTTTTTGTTCAAATAAATATTGCTCTGTGATAGACGTGCGGTTAGCATCGCAGCCAAGCCAAAGTGGAACCGTTTTCATCTCGAGATCCGGGCCTTGAAGAGAACAGCTCTGTAAACATGGGGAAAGTGGTGGTTCTCCCATATTCTCCTCTCATCCATAAAGTCTCTCTTTCTCCTTTTGTCTCTCCCATTCCTCACAAGATTGTACTGGACAAGACCAGTGTGTGTGTGTGTGTGCGTGTGCGTGTGTATGTGTGTGCATCAGTGCAACAAATTGCAAGTTGAAATGCCAGCTTTTAATGTTCTCTCATTTAATATTTATTCTAGGCCCAGAGCAAAAGCAGAAATGACAATTACCTTTTTCCCAAGGTGTTTGTAATTAAATGGTAAGACACATGTTGTCACTGCTTAGGGAGTGAAACTGGCTGGAGGCGTTCTCGTGGTAGAACCTGATTGCTTGATATGAGAAAGGTTTACCTGAATTCACATTCTGGTCATACAGTCATTAAACTGTGTTGGGAAATTTCTGTTTTGGGAATTATTTATTTTCCCCATGTCTAACCCCCATGGAATCGATCTGGCTTATTGGCCTACTGGCCAAATTGTCCTATTGATCCAATCTTTTAACATCCTTGTGGAATCTTTTCTTTCTTTTGATCCATTAGCTTTAAAACCTGGAACTTGAACTCAGGTCAGCGCAACATATTTTCCCTCTAATGGCATCCTGCCATTAAGAGCGCTCCACTGCCAAGGCAAGATCTCTTTGTTGCTTTGTCTGCAAGAGTACACAAAAACCAGGCTGAATTGCATGACCTCCCATGAGGAAAAAAGCCATTAAATTTTGGTTTCTTGGCCTCAGTTTCAATTTGTTTACCGAGATTTTGAAATCCATGCTGCTCAGACTTCTGCCAGTGCCCCAAAACAAAGAGGCTCGATGTCATTTGGTTTATGCCCACTAAGCACTGAAAAGTACATTTGAAGGGTGCTCAAAGATAGACAAACTTCGGCTTTGCTTTGCAAGAAAACTGTTTCGAGAGGAATCGTTTCACAGGGAGGTTGACTGATAATCCCTTGAGAGCAGGTCTCTGTAAGGAGAGATACAGTTAGTGTTTTCACATTAATTACCTCCCCCAAGAAGGTTATGTTTTTGGTCGCCGTGTGTGTGTGTGCGTGCGTGCCATTTTGTCTGTAAACATGATAGCTCAAAAGGTTTTGAATGAATTCTAATAAGGGGGGTGTAGGGTGGGGTCATGGTAACAATGCATTAAAATTTTGCTAATATCCACCGAGCTCTTCAAGGTCAACTTTGTGATTTTTTTTTTTTTTTGCTCATAAATTGACAAAAGGCGTAATAACCCAGAGACTATGATTCCTACATGTGATGTTTGTTCGCTTCCTCTTTATTGTCAACACAAAAAAAAAGTACCGTTTAAAGATTTAAAATACTGTGTCACATTTGACCTCTGACCTCTCCTTCAAGGCCAAAGTGATAATAATGCTATACAGAGCTATTTATTAAAACTATGTTTCTTACTGTCGTTGTTTGTATTGACAACATATAAGCATGCAGGGAATGGTATATGGGGATTCTAACTATCGCATTACTTTGGACCCTTTGACCTCTTCTTCAAGGTCAAATACACCCAAACGTTCATAAAATGTCACGGGCAGATGAGACAAAAGTCGAACTTTATTGACGGTTACATTTGGCATAAAACTAACCTCATTCGATAAAAAGTACATCATACCAAGAGTTAAACATGGTGGTGGTAGTGTGATTGTCTGGGTGCGATTTGCTGCTTCAGAACCTGGACGAATTCCTGTAATTGGTGAAACAATTAATTATGCTCGGTTCCGAATTCTCGGGGTAAATGTTGACTTCAGATCATGCTATCGCACGTTCTAGCCTCCTCATAGTTGTTATACAACTGGCAGCTGCACTTTTGTGGAAACAATTCAGATCAGGACATGCGGCTTGAGCTGAGTAGGAAGAGGATAGCATTTTATCCACATGCTGGTGGCGCTGTCGCTTTCCTTCACGTGTTTGCTTCTTTGGTGAAAGGAACCCCTCTCATCATTTTTTTGCTCAAGATGGCAAATCAACACGGTGGCTTCCACAAACCAGCGCTTGCGTCTGTGTATATTTATTGGATTAATAGTTTGTGAGAATGCAGTAATTTGTTCAAATTAGTGTAATTATACATCAACCAGTGCAGATTTATGAATGCAGTATTCTTTTTTCGATTAAATAATCTCAAAAAAAATGATTGACTGTACCTTTAAACCCAGACTTTATGAATATCCAAGGACTTTTCAGTTATATGCAGCCCTGTGAAAAACTATGTACGTGATTCACAACTTGTTGAACCACCTTTAGCAGCAATAATTTGAAGTATTATTGTTTTTTGTACGACTTCATCAGTCTCTCATGTTGTTGTGAAGGAATTTTGGCCCACTCTTCTTCACAGTGTTGCTTTAGTTCAGGTTTCTAGGCACAGTTCTGCCACAGAATTTCAATCACATTGAGGTACAGACTTTAACTGGGGCATTGCAACACCTCGATTCTGTCGTAGGTTTTCTGTGAGAGATCATTGGTTTGTTCCATGAACCAGTTTCAGCCAAGCTTTATTTGTTAGATGGCTGCTACTTCCTCTCTTAGTTCCTATGGAAGCAGTAATGGTGTACTTGGTTTTTCAGAGGACTGCACAGAGTCCTGCTGGATTTGTAAGGCTTATATTAATCGTCCTGTTTTCCCATTGCAGATCTTTCAGGGCCTTCTATGTGTTTTCTACAACCTTGGGGATGGGGACTACAACCTAACCCTGCCCACTTATCGGCTTGACAACGGTGAATGGCATGAGGTCTTCTTGGATCGGCATGACAATGAGATGACACTACGAATGGATGGTGGCGGAGGACAGCGTGAGGTTTCAGGATTGCAGGGCCGGAGCCGAGAAATCATCATTGACCCCACTGTGGTGATGCTGGGAAACACTTTCCCTTCTGGTATCAACAAGAGCTTCCAGGGTAGGTGGTTACAGCATTAATCTCCTAATACTATCCCTCAGTGTCTGTCAGTGATATTTCTCTTGTAACTTTTTTATGAGTGTCTCCAGACAGCAGGGGCTGAATATGTATGTATATGAAAACAGCATGCTTTTTTTCTTTTCCACACAAACTGGTATTTGTGAAACTAGAGCATGTGTGCGCACTGGAAGAAATAAGTTTACCCATGCTTTCTCTGTTTAGCTGCACCAATTCTGAGCTTGAAAAGATTCAATTTTCTGGAGAAATCTTTGAAAAAAAAACCCACTTTTATTTGTGCCCTTTCGACTTCTTCTACTCCTACAACAGTGCTGACGTGGAGATTTCCTGAGTAGCAACACCTATCGTTCAGAAGAAGACAGCGGTGTATAAATGTTGACAGGGCTGTGGCGACATCACAGTTGGCATGTGATGCAACCAATGCGGTGACCATAAACCAGGCAAACCGCAGGGAAACACTAGATGAGAAGGACCAGAGCTTCACTATATGGCCAAAAGTATTTGGTCCCACCTCTTAATCTTAATCACCTCGCCACACAGTCTGCCTTTACAAACAATTGTGAAAGAATGGGCTGTTTTAAAGAGCTCTGGGAACTTCATGGTATCCATCTCCATGGCCTACAGCTCCTGTAGGTGTAATGTGCAGGTGGCCCAGAACTTTTGGTCATATAGTGTAGCTGGTTACCAGCAACTGAAGCTTCAAAACAAAAGTGAAAAGATTGTACTATAGTAAATTGATTATGTTGTCCTTTTGATGGATGAAAACATAACACACAAATTGCAAAATATACTTGATTGTCATTAAGAGGACTGTGCATAGCACAGCTTTAGAAGATAACAGATAAAAATAGTGCATGGACACATTTCTGCCTTTGTGCCTGCAGAGGATTTTAGATGTGAATTTATATTATTTTATGGGTCTGGCCCCAGGTGTTAAGAAATGGAAATCTGAAGTTATTTTGTATTTTTGTAATATGAGCTCCTAAGTAGCACTTCCCAGTCAGGCTTATAGGAGTTACTTTGGATTCACACTCAGGAGCTGTGGGGTACGTCTGCTCGGGAGCAGCCGCTGTGGGTAGAGACTGAAGCACAACATTCTGGAAGGACAATAAGAAATGTTTTTTTGAGTGACCCTTAGAACAAATCGATACCAATATCTCAGTAATCACTGGGGTCGGTGTTGGCATTTCTAACAAACCTACTCAGTGTGGACTCTCAGGGACTCCAGTCTGATTCACCAGATGTGGACAGATGCCCGACGGTTACAGTCTGCTACTTTCTGCTCATCCTCCGTGTATTTTGTCACATTTTACGACCTCATTTCTATGAGTAACAACTGTAAAATATGCTTTGATGATTTGATGGATGAAAATATTTAGTTGATAGGTTTTGTTTGTACTGAATAATGGACCTATATTTCATTTTATAACACTAAATTAATGGCTTCACTCTTCTTGAATTGAACTGCCGTGGTGAGATTTTCTGAACTGCAGTACACTAATGACTAAATATTTAAATGTCATTTGTTTCTCATTTCTGTAAAGCTGCTGCTTTTTCCTGCCATCCAAAAAATTAAATGGCAGTAAAAAAGTGTTCGCTCTTTCAGGGTGATTTATAACTCTGAGTTAAAGAAACCATACATTGTCTGAGTGAAAGTGCAGCATACTGATGCCATGCAGATTTGTGCAAAGTCGGTGGTTCTGTCAAAGTAAAATAGGCTGTGATTAAATTTAGCTTGGTCATAATACAAATTAAATATCCGTTATTCCACCAGTGTATCCATATGTGTTCAGCAATGGCACAGATAAATAATGATTTGGTGTTGCAATCCCAACACTGGTCATCAGGGAACATGTGTATTCCCCAACCAGTTGGTGAGTGGTTGCTGGAAGTCGATGGCAGTCGCTGCCCCGTCATGCAGGCCTAAAGACTGGCCAGTGACCCTCCCCAGCAAATCCAAGTTGCAAATGTGTATCCGCCGAATAGTTACAATATAATACAACTATAGCGATAATTCTGCAACAGCAAAGCTGGTGATAAAAGTGCAAGTTGCAGAGGAAAAAGTTTTTAAAACCTCTCTTTGGGAGAAAATCAGCAAATCTTTAAAGTAGTTTATTGGATTTTCTGTTATGTTCCAGTAACCACTGAAATTAAACTGCACATTTTGGCGAGACTTGCGTCTAGAACTAATTTGTTTGAGTTGGGGTATTGTTGTTTCCATCCCAAATGGTCTGTTGTTATAGCGTAGCTACATTCCTTTTCCCTCTCAAGTAAACTGCTCAGTGAAAGTGTTATTCTAAATCCTGAAAATAATTAAAAACATTTTGAATTACTATGGTGGTAAACATGGAAAAAGAAAATTTAAAAACTTTTAAGAAATGTAACCATTAATTGTGCTTTTTTTTCTCAATAAATAATTATTATGAAGAGTTTGAGAAAAAGTCAAATCCACTCACGTTACAGAATACTTTTTAGCAATGCTAACTGAACTTTTTAAAAAGGATTGTTGAGTACCACTGGCACAAAGCTAACCTAGTAATTGCTTGTTTCTTCTTTTTTCTAGGAATGTTTCTCTGTACAGAAAAAAAAACATTTATGTTCTGCAGAAATCAAAAATTAGTCCTAAATTTGCTCAGTTTTTTTTTTTTTTTTTTACAAATCTAAGGCAGATGGATGTGAGCAGGGCTGAATCATTAAGGGTTAACGTCTTCTTCGGGGAATGGAGGAAAAGGTTATGGCATACAACAATATAAATCTTCCAGAATTTCCCTGATGGATCGCACTGTAGCAAAATAACACAGAAGAATTGTTGTTGCTAGACACCATCTAAACACCATCCAGGCTCTGGTGTATATAATTTGTCTGAGTGTGTGGAAGAAAGAGATAATGTGATGTGTTTGATGTGTCACAGGATAAGGTGAAACGGGTGGTGTTTCATTCAGGCAGTTTAGCAAGTAATTCTTCTGAGAAGTGCTGCCAAAAATAGGTTGTTTTATCTATTCATATGTGCTCTTTTCAAGAGAGAATTGTGACATTTTTATGTATTACTGAATGATTGATATGACAGTTTAATGGTTAATTCATCCAAATGCAATTTTATTGTTAGCTGGGATGATGGCCATGGTCCCT
>VVHJ01062675.1:0-12013 GCA_015107715.1 Tylochromis polylepis | reverse complement strand
AGACTGGCGCAGCCACCTCGTCTACATCAGTGTTTCCCAACCTTTTGGAGCCACGGCACATATTTCACATTAGAAAAATCACACGGCACACCACCAAACAAAAATGTCACAAAAAGCATATTGATCATTTTTCCCCGCGCACCAGGCATAGTGGAATTGGCTCAGTTTGTCCCCAGTATACCTTTGTTGCTTTCTTCTGACCACTACTCATGCTAGGGCCTTCATCTGGGTCGGAATTTTCTCCAGGACCCAGGTCAGACTAACTACTTTTTCTTTTCAAATATTTATCTATTGCTATTACGCGCTGCGTTGTCTCACTCGCAGCATGACTATTATGTCATTTCTTCTTCGTCTTCTTCTGTTTTACTGGCAGTTGGCAACCCATTTAATTAGAGCAGGTAGTTGTGCTGCCCTCTAGTGGAAGAGAGTGTAATTGTTCTGCCCGTTACTCACACCGGTCACTTAGAGTACTAATCAGGTGGAACCAGATAACCTTCCACGGCACACCTGATCATTTCTCATGGCACACAGCGATTGGGAAACACTGGTCTAAGTGAACAGAGGTCCCCTCGATTGGTCTCGAATAATGTTAGCTCATCTTTTATCTTATCATATCTTGCATGTATGTTGATGTTGTGGTGGTCCCCTGGTATATCCTCTGTATCACTTGTCTGCTGTCCTTTAATGTCTGCAGAATGTTCTTTGATATTTATCTGGTTGCTATGCAACAGTAGAGCACCTGAATCAAGGTGGTAGTAATACTTACTGGAAAAAAAGCTGAAATTTCCCAACCAACATATTGAGATCATTGTACAATTCAGAAAGCAATAACCAAACAAAGTTTGATAAAGATGAAGGATCTATAATACAAGGATCTACTGATGTGTTTTGACCACTCTGTTTTATTAAATGTACTTGAAAATTCTGGAGTGACCCTTTATTTTTGATGGCTGTGTTATTAAGAGCGTACAGTATAAACAACAATCCACCTGCAAGAATACAATGTGGAATACCTTCCTGATCATCTAAATAAGAGCTTATCAGTAGAAAAATTAGATCTAGGTCTAGTCTTTACCTCTCTGTGCAGTGTTAAAGAAATACATTCAGACATCCTCAGATGCATTTTTTTAAGGCTGGATGTCCATATAAAAGCATTTTGCACACCTAAATTTTTTGTAGGGTTAACTGAGGTTACATTTTTATATGCAAATGATTCATTTGAGGAGATTAAGGTCCTAATTATTCTCATTGATTTTCCAAATCTGACAAAAATAAATGTATATCTCTCTGTAGACATCCATTTGTTTTATTCTGAAACATGCAATATTGCATACATCCAGCGGGCCCCTGGATGATGTGCTGTAATAGAATATAATGTCATATGGACATGGAACAAAGGAGAGAAAAGAATGTGTCTAAGGATTTATAATGATAGAAAATCCCTTCTGTCTTTTCCTCCCAATTCAGAGATGGATTTTCAGATTTATTTTTAGAAAAAAAGAGATAAATATTTAATCAGCTTGAACAACCCACAGTGTGAGGACACTGTCTGCAATTAGCTTCAAGGTTTGACAAATAGCAATTCATGACAATTCATTTTATTCATGACCATTTTTTTATGTTTTTTTTTCTGAGCAATCACCTTTGTCCTATAATCAAACCTTGTAGTGCTTCCTCATGATGGAATAGGGAGTAATCTGTGTTTGTTTTTTCCCTTTAATAAGTCTTTCAGTGTGAAAGAGAATATGCTGGTGATAAGAAAGAATGTAGTTCACACTGTGGTTATTTGTTGTGACACAACCAAATTAAAGCTGAGATTTAGAATGCAGTAGTTTCTGTAAAGTTGTTCAGTAACAGCAAGACCACAAAACTTTTAGACCTTCTCTTTCAACTAAACTTGTCTGATTGCCGAAAACGATTGAGTTTCGACTGAGTATAATGTGATACAGAACACAGAGTTTTCTTTTTTCCTCCCTTGCCTGGGCATCCGTTCTAAAAATCGCAATTACTGTTGTTCCTCTTTTCTCCTCCTGAAGGATATCCAATTTTCTCTTCCTTAAATAGTTTGTCCTCCATTTTCCAGAGGAGACACTGTAAGATTTTAGAAATTGCTCTGAGACGCCGGGCTACTGCTCATTCCTGTGATCGATGCAATTCTACTGAATTCCTGCTCAGCTTCTCAGAATGTTAACAGTCTCACATAGGCGTGACACCGTCCTTTCGCTTTAGCCCCAACTCAATCTATACTGATGTTATTCAATCAGGACTGCTTGTTTGTATTTGTGAGGGCAGCTCTTTTTGTTGTCTATAAGCAACTAATCTTTAGTCCAATAGGAGATTGCTATGAAATACCACTAACACAGGGCTGACATTACGATGAGTCATCTTCTAGTGAGGTGAGAAATCCTCACCTCCTCATCCTCTGTATGCAGATCTGCAGCAATATGACAAGTACATGTTTGTACTGTGCTGATGTGATTGGCCTAATGGCCTTTCAGCCAACCATCACCTCTCATCTGTCGCATCGAGTCTGTTCTCCTTTTTTTTGTTGTTGTTGTCTTCACACCCACATGCTGTCTTTCACAACCTCAGCCTCTCTGCTCTGCTTTCAATTTCACTTTGATTTTCTCCTCTCTTGGCATAGCTCCAGATTCCTTTTTTTGATCTACAGGAACTATTTGATCTTTTAACAGATTTTCTTTATCTGTGTGACCTTGTGATGGCTTTCCAGCAACACGTGTGGGAGTATATAGGGAGTACAAGGAGGGGGCGTTCTTTCTCTATAATTGGCCTGTGGAAAAAAATGAAACCTCTGTCAGCTGGCCTGAGCCCTGAGAAGTATAATTCCTCTGTCCACTCAAATACAAAAACATTCAGCCCATGTTCTCACAGGAAATGTGACTTGAAGGGATAAAGCTCCCCCCATCATTTTTCTGAAAGTGCCTCTTAATTATAACTTTGCTCTGGATAATGACTCTGATATCTGAAATTGGAGTTCTTTGTTTCCTTTATCCCAGAATTTCATAGACTGTGGGATGACAGTGTGTCACACATACGCTTTCTAACAGCTAAGCTTCGCCACAGGCATTCCACTGAACAACTACCAGCTCCTTTGTCTAGAAGAATAATTAAATCACAGCTCAAGGCTAAAACATCATGAATTTAACCTCTGCTGCTACTTGAACAGTAATGACTGACTGAGGTTGACATTGCTCTGGTACTTGTGTCACTGTGTTTGGGTATCTGAAAAAAAACCAGAGTTCCAAAATAAACAGGTGAGACAGCAGTAGGTACATGTTTTTATTTGTGCTTATGAACATCTCTTTATTTGTTTCAGTGAGCTCACGTTTGTAGAAAATGCAGTGAGCAGTGGTGAAGAGAATTCACTAAAGAAAAAAGAAATGCTTTCTCGTTATAATGTGACTTGACTTACTGACCTTCCCTTATGAGCATTTCCATACCGTTTAATGTTCTATGGGCATAGATTGCATTTTTTCTTTTCTTATTGACCACCACAAGCCTCATTCACACATACATTTACATGGCATTTTATCCTAAAGGTCCATATTTGTTATCAGTCTGTGACACATACCTGATGCCTCCACACACCCCAATGGAGGCATCAGGAGTGAAAGCAGTTTCAGCATTTATCTGCCCTCAGTGATCTAAGCAGATCTACAATTAACTCGCTATCACCCTGAAGGACAGCGGCCTCAAAACACATAAGCAGACAGATAATTCTTTGACAAGTGACAGGTGTATGGTCTTCTTTATTAAAATGTTCCCTTTTTTCTCGAGAGTTATACAACTTTATAAACAACAGCAAATGTACTGCAAACATATGTGATATAAAAAGAAGACCTGCTAAAAAGCACTGCACAAGTGTCATGGCCCGTGTGAGCAGCTGGGTGTGGCCTGTGTGGATCCCTGCCTCCTGTACCCACCTTGGGGCGGGCCTACCATCTTCTCACCCGAGCAGCACACCTGGAATTAATTCTGAGCAATCAATGGAGGGTATTTATGGCCAGCTTCACTGCCATCTCACTGCCAGTTTGTCAACAGGCTCAAACTCTAGTTCAAGATCCAAGTTCCTTGTATGCTTACCTTGTTGTCTTCTCTCCTAGCTCTACTAGCCCACTACGCCACGACATCATCACTAAGGTTCACCTTCTGGACTCTGGACACAAACCCTCTCAGGATTCTCAACCACACTCCAAGGAGTATCATCAACTGCACTACCTCCCTGCCCTCTTGCTATCCACTCGGACCTCTGCCTTCCCCCTCTGAGCCTCAGCCTCCTCCTGCCCAAGTAAGCCGCTCTATTCCAGTACCACTATAATCTCTGGCCCAACCCGTGCACCCACTAACCACTTTTCTTTCTCTCTCCCTCTAGTGTGCTCTGTGAGTAGGCCACGCTAGGATTCTCTGCCTTGTAGTGTATTAAGCCAAGTTTCTATGTTTCGTTCCACCCCCACTCTAGTGTTCCCCCATCAAGCACTATATTGTATATCACGCCACACTAAAGTCCTAGGTTTTGTCTCACCTCGTTTTCCCTGTGTCATTGTAAATAAAAACTTCTTTAGTTCAATTATTCTGCCTCCGCACTTCACCCCGCACTTGAGTCCAGTTCTGGTACAGGCCTCTGGCCCCCTTGACAGTACGAACTGGCCAGGCGTAGGATGGACTCAGCGAACCCCGTGTGGCGGACAGTCAGGGTAGCCTTGGCTAGCCATGCGTGAGAGCTAACAGACCCTGGGTGCGCAGTGTAAAGCCATCGGTGACGCTCAGGGGGAGATATTAGCATCCCTACAAGCTATCCAGGTTAGTCTGCCCTCTGTGCCTGCGCCCCCTAGTGTTCCTCCGGCCACGGCTTCCAGTACCGCCACACGGCACTCTCTCTTCCCCCACAGCCTCCCCAGTTCAGCTCTGCATTTCGTGACGCAGCATTCCCAGAACCGTAGCCATATGCCAGGGATCCAGGGAGCTGTGGGGCATTCTCGCTAAAATGTTCACTCGTGTTCTCTCATTTGCCCCGCACCTTCTTCGATGACAGCGCGAAGTTATCTTGTAGCCAAGTTACAGGGAAAAGCTTTGTTATGGGCAGAAGCTTTCCTGTCAGCTCATCCTATCGTGTCATGTTCCTGAAAGAGTTAAAGAAACCTTCACTCATCCGGCCTCTGAGGGAAGCACAACCCGGAGGCTGCTAGGGCTACGTCAGGGAAGCCACAGTGTACCGGAGTTCCTCCTTGATTTCCGCATTACTGCCACGGAAGCCCAGTAGGCCGATCATGCACTTTTGGGGGGTGTTTTTGCAAGCGCTTAATGATCAACTGAAGGACTAGCTTGCCTCCCGCGACGAACCAGAGTCCTTTAAAGAATTAGCCTCTCTCTGTCCCTCAGAATAGATAATCACGAGAGAGAGAGAGAGAGAGAGAGACACACACAGACACAGAAAGGCAGAAAGGAACTACCGGGTTCATCAGCTGTCATCCCGTGCGCTTACGGCTTCCGTTCCATCAGTTCTGCTTCCTCTGCTAAAACCCGCAGTCTCCTCCTGACTCCACTCCTGAGCCTATGCAGATTGGCCACTCACGTCTCACCCCAGAGGAACAAGAATGACGCTTCTGGTCAGCTGCGTGCTTTTACTGCTGGTCTTTCATCAGTTAGCGAACTGCTCTGCCCGGCCAAAAGGCTCCACCTGCCAGTAACTCCAGGGATACAGGTGGGTGGATCCGCGACCAGGGCTAAGCCCACCTCATGTTAAGAGTTACGTTATGGCATGAACAAAATTTTCATGGCCTCCATACTTTAGTGGACTCCAGGGCTGAATAAAATTTAATTGACACTGAGCTTGCCAAACGGCTTCACCTGCTGAGGATATTTGTAGCTCACTTTAGAAGTTAGGGAATGCATTAGATAGAATGTAGTTCACTTAGAGATGGAATGTAGGGACACTAATACTGCCCTGGATGCAATAAAGGCCACTTTTAACTGCCAACACTAAGACAAAGGACCTATACCTTAGTGGAAAATCCCTAGAGAATACTTGGGTGGAGGTCTCAGTCCTTGTAATCTGATAAGTGTGTTTCCAGAGGAGATGGGGCTCCTTGTCACCGGCAGGAATGCACGCACGTGGGCACTCATGGGCGTGCACACACATACACAAACATGGCACATCACCGAGGCTTTACAACAGGGGCTTGGCTCTATAAAACTCTGTGTAACACACAAAAGACTTAAGATTTGCAGAGGGATACCGAGCTTATGTACCTCTCCCTTTCTAGAAAGTGTATAAGTGATGAATAAAGGTTTTGTGAAGTAACTACTGAATTCCGGTGTCGTCTCTGAAGGCCTGAGGAAATCCAAGAACCGGGGTGAAGTTGTTTTAATGCTAACACTGCCCTTAACCCTCCTATATCTGCCACAGCTCTAAATAATCAGGGTTTTTTTTTTCACTTCTTTCCCACCGCACTGGTTTGGTCTCGTTAATCACATCGAGCAACCATCGTGAAACCGTCACTTTCTTCTCTTTCACATCCCCTGACACACCTCTAATTTTAAGCTTTCTCTGGCTCGCTAAACGCAATCCACATATTGATTGGGCAGGAAGAAGGATTGCCAGCTTCTTTGGCCAACTGCCTCACTTCAGTGCTTCCCCCCAGGACCCTCTCAGGCCAAACCCTCCGAGGTAACTCCACCCATCTCACTGCAGTTCCCCAGGAATATCATGACCTACACGGGGTGTTTAGCAAGCATAAAGCCTTATCACTACCACCACACAGACCCTATGATTGTGCCATCAACCTTTTACCTAGAGCCTCTTTACCCTCCAGCCGGTTGTTTAACATCTCCCGGCCAGAGAGAGAAGCCATGGAAAAATACATCCATGAGTCCTTGGCTGCCAGTATTATCCATCAGTCTTCCTCTCCAGTGGGCACTGGCTTCTTCTTCGTTGAAAAGAAGGATGAGACCCTCCAGCTGTGCATAGATTACAGGGCCCTCAATGAAATGACCATAAAAAACAAATACCCCCTCCTGCTAGTCAGCTCAGCATTTGAACAAGTCCACGGGCCCACCATTTTTACAAAACTAGATCTCCGCAGTGCTTGCCATCTAATCTGCATCTGGGGGGGCGGGGTGAGTGGAAGACCGCCTTTAACACACCACTGGGCCATTTTGAATACTTAGTCATGCCCTTTGGACTCACGAATGCACCAGTAGTATTCCAAGCTCTGATCAATGATGTACTAAGAGATTTTCTAAACAAATTTATATTTGTCTATCTGGATGACATCTTGATCCTTTTCCAGGAATAAGGAGGAACACCAAGTTCATGCCCGGGCCGTCCTACAGCACCTGCTGGAAAAATAGACTATGTTAAAGCTGAAAAGTGCGAATCCCCCCCCCACCCGTGACTTTTCTTGGTTATGTTCTTGCAGGACGGCAGGTGAAGACGGACCCCGCCAAGATCCAAGCTGTGGTGGAATGGCCAACCCCAACGTCTCGTAAACACCTCCAACACTTTCTTGGATTTGCCTATTTCTGTCGCCACTTCATACGAAACTATAGCCAGGTAGCTGCACCCCTCACCACTCTCACCTCCACCAAACGACCATTACTCTGGAACCCAGTGACTGAGTCCGCCTTCAAAAAACTGAAACATCTGTTCACCTCAGCCCCTAATTCTGGTTCATCCAAACTCCACTAAGCCTTTTGTCATAGAAGTAGAAGAAGTTAGAAGTTCCGATTCAGGGATTGGAGCTGTTTTGTCACAACATTTAGGTCCTAGAGCCAAGTTGCAGCCATGTGCCTTTTTCTCTCGTCCCGCAGAGCAAAATTATGATGTAGGGGACCAGGAGTCCCCTACATCATAATTCATAGGTGTGAATGTGAGTGCAAATGGTTGTCTGTCTGTATGTGTTAGCCCTGTGACAAACTGGCGACCTGTCCAGGGTGTACCCTGCCTCTCGCCCTAAGACAGCTGGGATAGGCTCCAGCCCCCCCACAACCCTGCAAAGGATAAGCTGTAGAGAATGGATGGATGGATGGATGGATGGGACCAGGAGTTGTTAGCCATAGAACTAGCTCTGGAAGAATGGCGCCACCTGTTAGAAGGAGCATAACATCCTTTCACCATTTACAAGGACCATAAAAATCTAATCTATCTTAAGTCTGCTAAACATTTAAAAGCTTGCCAGGCACGGTGGTCCCTATTCTTTGATTGTTTTAAGTTCTACATCTCCTACCAGGCATCAAAAACACCAAAGCTGATGCCCTGTCCCGCCAGTTCGACTCAGATTCAGACCCACCAGAACCTGCCACTATAGAATGACCACTCGGTAGCTTTCCTTATAACGTTGCTTTATTGAACATGCACTCAGCATCCATCAGTTAACCACACAATAACAGGTACGGCCGCCAGGTATATACTGCCGCTAGGCAGCCATGCTGTAAAGCATATCACATGACGTAAAGCCGCAGTACCCCATGGCTCAGCATAGACACTAACATAATCCAGTATATGACATCGCCCCCCCACTTCCTGTTATTTCCAATAACAAACCCGTATTTAACAGCAACAAGATAACGACAACATGTGACTCTCTAATAGCCACTGGGAAGTTCTCTTAAGGGCTTGGGTACAATTAACTCGCTGTCGCCCTGAAGGGCAGCGGCCTCAAAACAGGACTTATTAAACAGGTTAAACCATCATGGTAACCGCATCAACCCAGTAACAGTAGCATCGGTTGGGTCTCAAACCATAAAGTGCAAGAACAGTAACAATACAGCCTGCCCACACTTCCCAGTCCTACAGGTCTAGTCTCATGACCGGCTTGCGTACCCGGCCGCACCTAGTGCATATCTGATCTGGTACGTCTGTATGGGCAGGCTTAAGCATTGGGGTCTCTGGAGCGAAGGCACCAGCGCACTGGGGTGGCACCACCTCAGTGTCCTCAGTGGGTGGTGGAAGAGGTTCCGGTGTAGCCTATGGAGATAGCTCGAGTCGGAGATGGCGGCGATTCCGTCGCAGCATCACACTGCAAGGTGTGGTGATGAGATAGGACCTCGGAGTGACGCTGTCCTTGGAGACAACAGCAGGTGTTGCCCAAGCCTTCTCCTGGTCCAGTTTAGTAAGGACAGTGTCCCCTGGTCGGAGTGGAGGAAGGGGCTAAGCACTGTGGTGGTGGTCATAGTAGAACACCTGCTTGGCCTTCTGACTAGCGTCCCTTCGTTTAACCTCACTTTTGTTGGGCCATTTGGGTCATAGATTCTTCTCCAAGGTAGGGAGGGTTGTCCTGATCTTCTTCCCCATTATGAGTTCGGCTGGGCTGATGCCTGTAGTGGTACAGGGGGTAGACCTATAGCACATAAGTGCCATCAGCGGGTCTTTGTGCCAGAGGATTTTCTTTGCAGTCTGTACAGCTTTCTCCGTGTGTCCGATTCCCTGTGGGTGGTGGGGACTAGACGTTATGTGTTTGAAATCCATCTCTCTCGCGAAGTTCTGGAACTCAGAGCTGGAGAGCTGAGGGCCATTGTCGCTCACCACCTCATCAGGAATCCCAAACCTAGCAAAGGTTGACTTCAGTTTCTGAATAACCTGAGCGCTGTTCGTGGACGGTAGATGCAGTATTTCCAAAAAACATCTGTAGTAATCCGATACAACAAGGTAATTATTCTGATTGTGTTCACATAGGTTCAGGGCTATCCTTTGCCATGGACAATCCAGCAAAGGTGTGGAGATAAGTGGCTCCCTCGTCTGTGTTGGCCTCTGTGCCAGACAGGCATGGCACTGCAGCACTGCGTCCTTTAGTTCCTTGGAGAGCCCCGGCCATCAAACGGATGAACGAGCCCTCTTCCTGCACTTGGTGAGGCCTTAGTGCCCGTCATGTAGTTTGTTTAGAATGGCTGTTCTCTGTAACTGTGGAATAACAATCCTGCAGCCTCGTATGACCAGGACTTCAGCCTCTGATAGCTCATTCTTCACCTTTATGTATGCTTTGATGTTCGGCGGCACACTACCTCCATGTACAGGCCATCCCCTTCGTATGTAACTGATGACGGTCTGTAGTTCACCATCAGTTGCAGTGGCCACTTTAATGTTTTCCATTCGGCTTGGAGACACTGGGATGCCCTGTATCACAGTGGCTATGTAGCAGTCCACCTCACTGTCAGTGCTAGTCTAGTCCCGAGTTTGTGGGCTCTGCGACAGCTTATCGGCGATGACAAGCGTTTTGCCAGGGACAGAAATGGCCTCTGGTTTGTACCTCATGAGCCGCATTAGGAGGCGTTGACGCCTCAATGGAACATTGTCGAGGTCCCAGCTGTTGACCAGAGGCGCCAAACGTCTGTAGTCAGTCTCAAGCCTGAAGCGATCTAAGCCACACAGATACTTGTCAAACTTCTCCAAGGCCCACACACTAGCCAGACACTCCTTTTCAATTTGAGCATAGCGTGTTTCAGCCTCCGTAAGGCATCTAGAGCAGTAGGCAACCGGTTTCCACTCTTCTCCATAGAGCTGAAGCAGCACGGCCCCAAGCCTGTAGCTACTGGCGTCGGTGGATACTGCTGTGGGTTTGTTGACGTCGTAAAAGGCAAGGACAGGCGCTGTTGTAAGTGCTCTTTTAATGTTCTCGAAAGCCGCCCGCTGCAGGTGGCCCCAGGTCCAAATGTTCTTGCTTTTGAGCAACTTGTACAATGGCTGGCATACTGTGGCAAGAGCAGGACTATATCTGCCAAGGTAACTGACCATGCCTAGGACTCGTTTAAGCACTTGCACGTTTTCTGGCGATGGCAGCTGAAGAATAGCTTTCACTTTCTCAGGGTATGGCCTGACTCCAGAATAGTCGATCAGGTGCCCTAGGAAGCGACGCTGGCTCTGTTCGAAGGAGCACTTCTCTCGGTTGAGCTTTAGTCCGGCTAACTCGATGCGCTGCAGCACCTTCTCAAGTCGGGCATCATGTTGTTCTATGGTGGCCCTTTAGACCAGGATGTCATCCATAAAGACCTCTACGCCCTTGAGCCCCTTTAGGGTCTCCAACATCTTCCGCTGGAAGATCTCGGGTGCACTTGTTATACCAAAGGGTAGCCTCTTAAAGCAATACCTGCCAAACGGTGTTATGAACGTTGTTAGTTTACAACTTTCGTGATGCAGAGGGATCTGCCAAAATCCACTGGCAGCATCTAGAGAGGAGAAAACCGTGGCCCCACTTAACCTGGACATTGTTTCTTCAGGGGTAGGTAACATGTAGTGCTCTTTTTTACAGACTTATTCAGTTTTGTCAGATCGACGCAGATTCTAGCTCTGGCCGTGCTATTCTTCAAGACTGGCACCATGGGGGCACACCATTCAGTAGGTTGTGTCACCCACTTGATGACACCATGGTTTTCCATTCTTTGTAGTTCCTCTTTCACTTTCTGCACCATGGGGAAGGGCACACGGCATGCAGTATGCACCGCATATGGTATGGCATCATCTCTTAACTGAATTTTGACTGGCTCAGTTTTTAGAGTGCCGTGTTCACCGTTAGGTAGTTGGTTTCTGGTGGCATTGCACGCTGTTTCGTCTATTCTTCTCACCAGACTCATCCTCACTGACAAGGAGTGGCTGAGAATGCTGTTGACTCTGTGTCCACAAACCACATAGACCATGGATAGATAGTCTTTGCCTTTATAGCTTATTGTGGCCTTGAAGTAGCTGAGACATAACAGCTCTCCTCCTGGGCTATCTAGAGGGAGATTAGATGGCTCTAGTATTCTCTTATGAGTAACTGTGTGGAACGTATCTTCATTTATGATAGTGACATCAGCTCCTGTGTCAATCTTAAATTCTCTTGGGACAGAGTCTAGCAGTAACTGCACAGTCCATGCTTCACTGTTTCCCTTCTCACCACACACTGAGCCTAGAAAGTGTGAGGCCTGCTCGCTTTCCTCTGTTTCAGTTACCTCATTCACTGATCTGGTGTTACGACACACCCTGGCCCAGTGTCCCATTTTTCTGCAGCCATGACAGATG
>VVHJ01062671.1:0-25292 GCA_015107715.1 Tylochromis polylepis | reverse complement strand
ACCCCTTGTGAGACCATATGCTGGTGCAGTTGGCCCTGGGTTCCTCCTAATGCAAGACAATGCTAGACCTCATGTGGCTGGAGTGTGTCAGCAGTTCCTGCAAGACGAAGGCATTGATGCTATGGACTGGCCCGCCCGTTCCCCAGACCTGAATCCAATTGAGCACATCTGGGACATCATGTCTCGCTCCATCCACCACAGACTGTCCAGGAGTTGGCGGATGCTTTAATCCAGGTCTGGGAGGAGATTCCTCAGGAGACCATCCGCCACCTCATCAGGAGCATGCCCAGGCGTTGTAGGGAGGTCATACAGGCACATGGAGGCATTACATCAAAGTTGGATCAGCCTGTAGTGTGTTTTTCCACTTTAATTTTGAGTGTGACTCCAAATCTAGACCTCCATGGGTTGCTAAATTTGTGTGATTTTGTTGTCAGCACATTCAACTATGTAAAGAACAACGTATGTAATAAGAATATTTCATTCATTCAGGTTTGGGATGTCTTATTTTTGTGTTCCCTTTATTTTTTTGAGCAGTGTATGATATATGATAAAATATTCATATGAAATTATGTACAAATGCATGTTTTCCAAAGGAAGGGCATAGCACAGAACTTTTTATAACTTCTTTCTGTCAGTGACTTGTAATTGAAGAAGTAAAAGCCTCTAGCTCAGCAAACCACTGTAGATGGTTGGACTTCTGAACAGTGAATGACAGAGAAAATCCACAAGGAATCTTCCTCAGCTCAGACAGAACAATGAGTGGCGATAATAGTAATAATAATAATTGAGATGATTAATCAGAGCGCTTCAAGGCTGCAAGCAACAGCAGGGACTTAGGACATCAGTCATTCTTGATGACCTGAACACCAGCTAACCGAGTCCCTTCCACATATGATGCTATTTCTCCCTTACTCGAACAATAAAACCCACACAGATCTGTAGATAGGCAGATATCATGCATAGCGCTTTCATGTTGAAGATAAATATACATGCAGATATGTGTGCTTGTATGATGTAAAGAGGTAAAGGGTAAAGAGTGAATAACAGTCTTTATCTTAGATTTCCCTTATTCTTATTCTCCTCAATGCATCTTATAATTTTATTTGCAAAGCCCTTCATTATAAAACTTGAAGTGTTATAAAGGTGCAAAGAAACACAGAAATTTCCTGAGAAACAGAGATTGTAAAAAATGAAAACAACAACAACAAAACATTAAAATTGAAATCAGGAGTAGAAATGTCAGTCATTGAGAAAAAAACTGCACACAAACATTTGCTTTAACTTTGTGGACAGACTAAAAGACAGCATCTGGAAATGTTTTATGGTTAATGGTTTTATTGAACTGTGTTGTAAATGGATGCAGGCACTTGTTTTTCTGTTTGTACTTTAGTTTTCAAATTCTATTCATGTGAAACTTTTGCCGATTTAGAGTTGAAGGTCTGTTATGGTCGAAGCTGTCTGGTCTCTGAATGATAGGCTGTGAATGAGTCATTTACAAACATCTCATCAGTATACTATTCTTATCGCCTTGAAAACAAAGAAAACAGGCAAACCTCTACACCAGCAGTTTCTTCCTTTAGTAAAATCATTTTGCAAGCATTCATTCCCAGTTTATCACATACTAACACTCAGTCACCAATCCCATCTCATCACATTTTAACACAAGGCTACTAATTTTCCCTTTAGTGTTGATTTCCAACATAATGAAGCTCAAACACAGACAAAAGTTCACTTTAAAGAGTGGATGACAAGTCAAGTTAAATCAATCAATTTATACAGCACTATTCAGACACAAGGTAGTTCAGAGTGCTTTACTGATAGAAAGTGACATATGAAACTTGTAAAGCATATATATACATGCCATTATATACAACATGAAAAAGCAATCATAAAAATATAACAGCAACAATTAGAAGAAAGAAATGAACAAGACTAGAGTTGTTTCTCATCTTCTCAGATGTATATGTATACAGTATCTGTCATGGTAATGTCTATTGTAGATGTGATTGTCACTGCAAACCCAGGTCATCCATGATACGTGCTTTGTGAAAACATTGTGAAAACAGTGGTGAAACTGTGGGAGGATGCAGTCCTCTATAGACAACTGTTTTACACTGATCTGTAATGACTAATCTTTAGACCATATGGGGAACCATATTCTAGAAATGAATACAAACAAAAGCTTAAGAGGAGGCTGCAGAAATGGTTTACTGATAAACCACTTCAAATAATAAAGATTCAAGTAAACAAAGTGGCAGTTATAGCTGGTGTTCAGTTTGTTGCAGAGGTGAGAACCAGAAAAACTAAAGACTGCTTCACATTGGGTTTTTTTTAAAATTATTATTATTGTGGGGCCACATAGAAGACCTGTTCATGTTGATCTGAGACTTTTGGATGTTTTGTAAGGCACAAGTAGATTTGAAACGCTACTAGGCCCAAGTCCATTTAATGCTTTGTAAATTAATCTATTGGAGTAAGGTGCTCAACCTTATTAGTGTTTTATAAAATTCTGGAAAGTTCTGAAAAATTCTGAAAGAACCGTAGCTGTCTGACCGATATGGACATTAGTTTTATTTTTATTGCATTAATGGACAAGACCGTGATAGTAAAGTGCAAACTGCATCTAGCACAAAAAAAAAATAGAATTATACTGTTAGCATGTGCAAAGACAGCATGCTAGCACAAAGCTAGCCAAGAACCCAGAGTAATATTAAAGCTAAGTGTGCGCCTTAGCTTTAGAACCTGAAATTCAACAGGTAACAAAAGCAGTGATGAGCAGTCAGTTCTGTTGCCTTGGTTTTTTTCTGCTCATCTTTCTCAAGTAGAATCACTGTTGTGATCCCTTTGAAGTCTGTTTTAGCTGTTTTTTATTTTTGCCTTGTGCTTTTGGTTTTGTGTTCATATCTAGTTACTAAAAGAAAGATCCTACTGTGTCCTCATTAGTATAGGGATTTGTGTTGGTGTGTGTGACTGTAGCCTAAGGTTTATATTGTTAGCTAATAGCTATGTGACAATACTTTTCAGGTCTTTGAGAGAAATGAGAAAGTAATGTTATGAGTAGTGTAATTAGTTACTTATCCTGGTGTGTAATGACAGCAATACATGTACTGTCCCTTAAATCTATCTATCTATGTATCTGTCAATCTAGCTCATTGCTACATTTACATGTCATTCTGTTGTTAAATGTTTAAAAAAACAACCCATTTTTGTCATCTGACTATATACAGTGGTATTATGAAGATATTAAGAATAACAAGGGAAACTGAGCAGGTTTGATATTGACCTGTAGTTGTTCATTAGTGAGGCATCTATATTAAGCTTTCTTAAGAATTTGATTTCTGCTTTTAGGACCTCTTGGGAAAATGCCTGACCAGAGAGAGCTATTAATTATGTGAAGCACATCTGCTGCTACGAAGGTGAAAACAGCAAAGTATCCAGGCAGCACATAGTGGATCTCATGTGTTGAACAATTTCTATTAAAGGTGCACAGTCTAGTGGTTGAAAATTTGTCAGACTGGCAACAGTATCTGAAGGCTCAGGGCTTTCATTTTATTATGATTACCAATGATTTCCCTTATTTTCTTGACTTTTTGGCAAAAGAAAGATGAAAATCATTTCATGAGTTAATGGATAACGATAACACTTTGAGGGAGAGTGATGCAGGGGGATTTGTCAGTCTGTTGATGACAGGCAATATTGTGTTCACATTATCGCTATTTTTATTAATAATCTCAGAGAAAAAAATATATGCCTTGCCTGTTTTTATTCAAGATTAAAAATACAGTCTCTTTTTATAAATGTTGTAGTCAACCTGTTTTTTTCTCCTCTATCATTCTCCCTGTCTGCACACTCTTCTTTGCAATTTACCATTGTGACCTCCTTCCATGAGGCTTTTTGATTCTTATCAGAAATATTATATCTTTACAGGACCAGTGGCATCAATAGCATTAGCAACATTAAGATTAAAGCACTCAACATGGTCTAGTAAGATTTGTACACGGAGGTGGTGTGTGCATTTTCATTAATAAAGTACTTTCTTAATACTCCAATTTTGATTCTTTTGCAGAGATGGCTGTTTTAAATAAGACAGTAATGGTCAGAGTGAACATCCCCAGGTTGTGCAGGCTTTTGTAATAACTACATCTAGGATATGTCCCTTGTTAAGTGATGAACTTGCTACATGCTTGTTCAGTCCAAAGTTATCCAGGATAAACAAAGGCTCTTTGTCATTGCTATTATTGTGTTTATCAATATATATATTTAAATAGCCACTAATAACATTGTTAAAGTCAACACACAGCTGATAGTAGTTCAGTGCATTCTTCAAAGAAGCTTGTTTTGTATTTTGAAGGACAAGAACTGAAATCCTGTCTTAGATTTAGGACGTATGTAAGGAGCTACTACCTTGTGACAGCTACAGAAGCATCATCAGGCTAATATAAATATAGCAGAATTGGAAATGTCTTTAAAGAGATTTAGGACAAAGGTTGATAAAAAAAAAATGAATACAAATTTAAAAAAAATAGTAAAAGTACAAGCTCAGGGTCTGTGAGGTACAATACCTGGAGGTGCCTGATTGTGATGTCATATAAGAAGATTCAGTTCTCTAGAAAAAGAGATAGCTGATAGATAGAGTATCTGAGATAACAAATCCAACAACGTGAGGATAATAATTAATATACTGGTACCGATTAAAATATGTGATACTGTATGAAATGCTCAGGCAAGTTCAAGCAGAATTAAAAAAGCAAACAGCCCAGAATCAGCAGATATGATGGCTTCAGCCATTCACCAATCAAGAGGGTTCTAATCAGGGGCACAAATCCTTTTAAGGATTTTAAGGTGATAAGGTGATGTATCGCAGTGAGAGATCTATTATTATTTATTTCATAAAAATTACAACAAGATGTCTATTTAACGTGTCATTTTTAGGTGGATGTAACCCTTTTTTGTAACAGTATTTCAGAGTTGCAGGTGTTTGTGTGTTTAGATATGTCAAATGTTTCAATGGGATTAACTTATTGTACAACTTGTTTCTAAATTAAAAGGTCTTGAATCTTCCTGTCTGTCTCCAAAATCTGAATAGATAAAACGAAATAATGATAGATTTTCTCTTAGCAGCTGTGCAACTGCCCCGGTACAGACGCGTAATCCACTCAGTATAACATGGTTATACAGCTTGCGGGTATTGAGGAGTGTACACATATCTGAGTCATCTTTCTGAGATAAATAACAAACAAAACAGAATGGCTGACCTGCCTCCTTGATATGCAGAGCTGTGCAAAACACCACAGCAACTGCAACATTTGGCCCACACTTCTTCAGAGTTAACAAGCTACAGAAGAC
Organism: Tylochromis polylepis; assembly: GCA_015107715.1. NCBI lineage: Eukaryota > Metazoa > Chordata > Actinopteri > Cichliformes > Cichlidae > Tylochromis > Tylochromis polylepis. Next base: position 19,946 of record VVHJ01062671.1, on the reverse strand, counting down.
TACTTAACCTACGTGCTGCAGGCATTATTCACAGACACTCCTGCAGGAGTGTTTTTTTAAACAGCTACTTGCAAACCCATTCATAGTATTGTGATTAAACACTACATATATTATATATGGTATGACCTTAGCTCCAACTGTCTGTGTTGAACTCAAAGATCTTCTTTTAATTCTACTTTCATCCATTGTTCTCTTTTGTAAACAACATAATTATAAGAAACCTTTCAAAACTGCTGAAGCCAAGAGCTGCCGTGCTTGCACCCTGTTATCTACCCTGTTATTGTTAGATAACCCTGTTATCTAACAATCACAACTTCATTATCTTGTTATCTGCAGATAACAAGCTCTTTCCTTGTGATCACATATTAATTATCTTGCCACCCTGAGATAGCAAATAAAGTGTCTTGTTAAATTAAAAAAAGAAAAACTTTGTGTGTTGCGGTAGTTGTCGACTGCTCCACAAAATCATACATGTTGTCTTTAGGTTCTCAGCCCAAGCTTTAGCATCCACTTCAGTTACATTACGATCATTGTTGCAACTCCAACATTTATAGGCCTACACATTACATATTTTGTATCTCTCCTGCAAAAAATGGATTGCAGATACACAAAGCTTAGGTAATAATTGACAGGTATTTACTGACTATATGAACAGCTGGAGTAAAGTGAATCAGCAGTGTTCGTATGTGCTATAAAATGTAGGCAATACCTGCATGTGGACCTGTGGCAGACACATGGGTACAAAACGCACCCTAAATGCAACTAGGTGATTCAATAGCTGCATGACCCAATCTTGGTCAAGCTTTAGCTGTCAGACAGATGGCCTCCCATATGACTCTAGAAATCTTTGGTATATAGAAGACTTCATTGTTAAACTCAATGACTGCAAGGTGACCATGTCCTGTGGCTACAAAACAAGCAAAACAAGCCCAAATCATCATTCCTTCAACACCGTGTTTGACACCATGTTTGACAGTTGGTAAGAGGTGTTTGTGCCAAATATGGTGCTATGTGTTATGGCCAAACATATTCACTTTGTTTTGGTTTGTTCAAAGCTCATTGTACCATAAGTCTTGGGGTTTGTTCGGGTGGAACTTTGCAAACCTAGGCTGTGCTATCGTGGTCATTTTAGTCAAGAGGCTTTCTCCTGGAAACTCTTCCAAACCAGCCTTACTCATTCAGTTTTTTATGCTGTCGTGAACTTTAATATTTAACATGCTAACTGAGCTATAGCTGTTGGGTTTTTTGCATTTTCTCTGAGCATCACACGGTCTAACCTTTCAGTGAATTTACATTGAATTTGTGTTAACATACACCTAGTAGAAATGTTCCAGACCAGCAAGCTGTCAAAACTGCTTTTATAGAAGTGGTTATACTTGCTTTTTCATACAACACATAGCTTTTTTGCTAACTGAAGGATTTATTCATGTGGGAATCTCTTAGATGGGAAAGTTTTTCTTGTCATAATCAGATAATCACAAGAGGAATATTCTTTGTGCTATAGCTGATAATGAACCTTTTTGTATCATATCATATCATATCATATCATATCACATTATATATCAGAGATAAGTGGACTCATAAGTGGACTCAGTACATTTGTTTTATTGGTGGAAATGGCCAACATCTTAAAATATGCACTTAATGCCACACAATTCTATAATTAAGTACTAAATATTTTGACGACCCTTGAGTACAAATGGACCCCTGTAGATCCCTGGATCCCAGTTTGTAAAAAACTTGCACAACACGATTAAATTTTAGTCATTAAATTGCATCTATGATTGCAGCTCTATTTGCAATCATGTGCAGTTCCATAACCTCAGTGTGCAAATAGTTACACTATATTCACACCTGTCTTGCCTCACCTAGCTAGTACAGGTTTGCAGTGTCTCATCTACAGGCTAAAAAAAAGACTACATGTACTGTTTGCTTAGTTGGTGTCAGCAGACGGTAAATATCAAGCAGCACAAACAGCAGGAGCTGATGAATTAACTTTCACACTTTTCTTGTCTGTTTGTGCTGTAACTGATAATCAGAGAGGATGTCTCTGCTCTGCTTAGGCAAAGCATCTAAAATTGTTTTATTTGTATTAATATGCATAATGATGACAACCTTGCAAGTAATGTAGGCCATTTATTATTCTTGCACATAAAGATCTTAAAAGAAGTGTGATAATCATGTTTTTTCCCCTTGCATTTTACGAAAATAAAAAAAATGATTAAACTGGAGTCACCCCTGGAGTTATTATCTCTAAAAGCATCTGCTCAAGTACCTTTGCAGTGCTAACAATATATTCATTTTACAGAAAGATTTACATCTGTACTTGTGGTAAATATTTTAAAGAAATACTGGGCTGTGATTGAATGTTACAATTCCCAGACAGCATTCATGATCCTGATCTGCATAAGTGATTGAACTTGCTGAGACTTGATTAACAAAACTGCAAAGGTTTGCTCTATTTCTGTGACAAAGTCAACACTGGCCTCCACATACTGAGAAGAGGACAGAGTTTAAGCAAGGACAGAGCCATTTCTTGTCTCCCTGCTATGCAAACAGTTCACTACAAATGACTCCTGTTGAAACACAAAGTGGGGACATGGTTGTTCTGGCATTGAAGACAACACACTCTCCTCCAGCCACTGCTGCCTGTCTGAAAGCCCTCCCCTTTAGACAGGCTGCTCCTCTGAGGGGGCCTGTGCACAAGCTGCTGAGAATGCGACAATGAAGCAGCAGGCCCTCCAACAGCAGCAGCTAGCAGCCATTGTCCAACTGCATTGTGTTATCATTTCTGCAAAGAAAAGTGTGTATGTGTTTGTGGTAAGTTTATGCTTCTAAAACATTACCTGTAAATAACTGTCTATGTTTGCATGTTTGATCATTTGCAGGCCACAGCTGTCCATTGGAATAACAGACTAGATGGCAGCTGTCACTGTCTTTGATCCCTTTTAGATGTCTTTTAGTTTATTTTTATTTTAGTTATTTTAGTTGATTCTATGCTGTTTTATCTCGTTTTTTCATACAGGGCTGTTTTAATTTTTATGTATTATGTGTTTCATTTTTTTGCTGTTTTGTTTTATTCTATTGTTCTTAACTTATTTACTGTACAGCACTTTGGTCCTGTGCTGGGTATTTTAAAGTGCTTTATAAATAAAGATGGATTGAATTGGATCCCAAACATGTAAGTGATCTTTTAAAGCTTTATTAACTGTGCTTAGATAAACTGGCAGAGGTGATTTTGTTAAGTGACCTAGTGTAAAATACAAGTATAATGGTCCCACAGGCAGGTTAATGAGCAGTAATATGTCCCTTCATTGTTAAAGCAGCACCAGTGCAAGAACCACAATGGTCTAATGTACTGATAGAAATTCAGTACTGGATTTCCATCCAGTATGGTCTAATGTTAGACCATAAAAATGCCTGTTTAGGCAAATTAAGACAGAGCAAACCAGCATCTTTCTCTTGTTCTTTCAGGAGGTTACAGGTGCACCCAGAGTTGTAAGCAATATTCAGAGACAAGTTCATGTTTCAACTCTCACACTGATAGTTGTCATTAACCATAATCAATTAAAAAATGAGCCAGAAGGTTGTTTTTATAGGAAATGTGTCTTGTTCTCGACAAGAACAATAATGTATGACTGACAGCCAGTTTGCTGATGAGAAGCTTCTGGATTTGAAGTTATTTGGGGGGTCATATGATTGTTGGGTTTTCTCTGTATCTATTATTGTACGATCTACTGTACAAATATTAAGCGCCTCGAGGCGACTATTGTTGTGATTTGGCGCTATATAAATAAAATTGAATTGAATTGAATTGAATTTTGCTTTGCAATGCAGAATTCATAAGAGGAAATATTTACAGGCAAGTGCTGCGCGTGCTGAGTGGCACAAAAACAGACTTGCAAGGTGAATTCTCTCTAGCACACGCACACCATCGAGGTCTCCACGAAATATCTGTACGCTCACAGTATGACTACATTAATTTACTCATTTACTCATCAGTCACTAGTGTTTGGCATTTTCTCAAAGGACATCAATTAACATGATGATAAGGCATCAGTGTAGCTGTACCGCCTTGGAAATGGCATCGCCCCATATGGAAGCATAAAGTTCTAAAATAACATACATAAGAGAGAACTGTGCAGCAGGCTACAAGAAAGCGTGTAACCCAGCATGTAAAGCATGTTCCAATAACAAAAGAAGAAATGCTACTTTGGAAGGAAAAGAAAAACGCCTAAGAATTTAATGTTTCCTTCTCTTGAGTATTTACACCCACATGCTTGAATCATATTTAAGACCCAGACCAAATGCATCTGAAGGATGCAGATTTTTTTTTTTTGTGTCTTTAACGTTTGGCACATGTGGGCTGTATTGAATATGGTGCTATTTTTATGTCCAACACGAAAATGATGGCCATCAGACTGCTGTTCAAATCCATTTTTTAATAAAGTTCCCATTGTAACTACAGCACAACTACCGTACATATAGTAGTATTTATAAGCTAGCATTCACAGTTTTGTTGTCCTGTATGTGTATGAAGTCGTGTGTGTGAAGTCTTTCTTTGTTCAGTGTGTCACAAAAGACAATAAAGCTCCAGGTTATCAGTGTGTCACCATGATAAATCCCTGCATATACACTATAATTCACCATTAAAATGGCCTGACAGTGATTCAGATACTGTCTCTAACTTGTCAAGAATTTAGAAAATGTTCATTATTTCATCAAAAACCACAATACAAAATGAAAAATTACCCCTTTCAGACTGTCTCTGGAGTTTTGAAGCATTCTTTTTTTTTCCTTACGGCAGATTCTTGACTCTTGATACCTGTTTGGCAAGTGGTGCACAATGCCTGCAGTGACAAAGATGGAGATACAGAGTTATTCCAGGACACTGAGAATATGTAGGCCTATTATGCTGTGGAGCAATAGGCCGACTGCCCCACTCATCTCTTTTCGCTGCCATTATTCTGCACTGATAAATGACTCTTGCTGCTGCCCCTGATAAGAGCCTTCCCTGCCTATTCATCAACTCTCAATTCAAGGCTTTACACTTGCAGCATAGAAAGATCTACACTAACAGAATTAGTGACTCATGGTTTGCTATCAGGGGAAAGGCTACCTCTGTGTTTACTGTTCTTAACACGGTGTCAATAAACCACCAGCTACATGTAATCAGGTGCGGATGCACTCAGATAAACCTACTCAAATCTGTCCTGTACTGTATTGGATTTTTTTGATTTAGCATATAATAAATACTTAAAGATCAGCATTACACACTTCAAATGCCTAAATGTTTGAATAGATAGATGAATAGATATTGTAGACGGATAGATATGTAGACCTCCTAAAGCCTGATTAAGCATAAAACACAAAAGCCACATCAGGTTAGTTGGTTTTTTAAACCAAATTTTACCAAACTGACAAAGACTAAAGCTAACAACTATATTTTTTTTAATCTCATTTTTAAATTGTTTTGTGAGGTCACAAAACAATTTCATTCATTTTCTTAACCTCAAGGAGGCTGGAACCTATTCCAGCTGTCATGTGGCAAAAGGTCAGGTACACCCCAGACAGACTGCCAGTATATAACAGGGCCAATACATTAACCGATCAACCTAACAGGTCTGTTTTCAGACTATTGAGAGGATGTTGGAGTACAAGGAGAGTATAAGGAGAGATCAATATAGAAATAATAATCATAACACTTCTTACTGTAAGTGAGGAATATGAGCAGAAAGGTGAACATGTCAAGCTCTACCTACCTTTGTGTAAAAGTTACTGTGCACCACTCACTGCGGTCCAAAGAAGATGAATCCAACTCCTCTGGCATTTTCTTTCTTGAGATTTACATTTACATTCATGATAAATGCTTAAATATTTTTAATAGATTTATAATATCCAACATTTCCCTTTGTTAAATACTTTGAAAACTATGCCAAACAATTCCCAAATTAAATTTTCATTGTGGGCCACATTGATTTCAGGTAGGCTAGACCAATACAGTTCACTTTAGTTCACTGCATTTCAGTTTATTTCATTTATATGGCGCCAAATCTAAACTCTGTGAAGCTCCCTTTTCTGTCAGTGTGAAGATGTTTAACTACAGATTTAATCCCAGGAATATCGTAATATTAGAAAAAAGAAGCACATATTCAAATATGTCTCAGTTTTGTCTACATGATACAGACATGTTGCTTTAGGAAGTAAAAAATCCTATAAAATCCTAATCCGAAGGAAAAAATCTGTCAGCAGGACTTAACTTGCAAGAATTACATGTGTAAAATTGAAAAAAAGGAACTGGTGGGTAATTTGCCAAACTGTCTTGCAATGATAAAACAAAAGATTTTTCTTAAAAAAAAAGAACTTACTAAAACAAAAACACAAAAAATCACAAAAAAATTAAGAACTCTTCTGTCTTAGTGTAGTAAAAGGTGTAAAACTTAAGAAAATACAGTTAAAAGTCCAGTATTTATGCCTTCCTTCACATTTTCTAAAGCCATCAGTGGGCCAGATTGGAACTTTTGCCAGACTGATTCTGGCCCCTGGGACTTATGTTTGACGTTCCTGGTTGATGTGATTCGCTGCTTTATTATGAGATTTCATTGGGGTGCAGCAGACTTATAGAATAATAGTTTAGCCAGCACATGGTGCCCCAGCACTTCCCTAGAACACATTTTGTTGGTATTTTTCTTCAATTTGTCACCAATTTTTACAACTCACTTTTTTCAAAGCTGGATCCAAAAGGAAAGATGCCATCCAGGTTCTTAAGTAGTGCTCCCGCTCCCTTCCACACTTCAAGAAAACTCTTTAATGTCAAAAGACCTGTTGAAAGAGGAAAAGAGCTTTCTCCAAGACATAAAACGCAATGCTAATAAACATAAAGTGATGTATGTCATGGGGGTATTGAAGTTAGCGGGTGTGCAAGTTATTTTAGCTTGGCTTTCTTCCAGAGGCATAGCCTCGAAGCAAACTCCTCACAGGCTGACTCACTGGTAATCCAGGATAGAAGGCATGTCAGTGACAGTCTGTATCTGCGCTGTCACATCCCATCGCTCAGACAATGTATCACTCCATTCATAGCACGGCTAGACTTTGATGTGCCTGAATACACCCAGTAACACCGTCCTCTTTTAAGCTGGTAAGTGGGTGGATTTTGCTGACTCTTAATCTGTATATCTTCTCTGTGATCTAGCACGCAAACTTGGCAAGGGAAGGGCATGGATTTATGAGGCATAATTGCTGTTAATAACCTTAGGGCTTGGAAGGTTTCTCTTCGACTCTGCTTATGTAAATATTATCTTAAGGCCCTCTGTAAATTAAATAGTTCTTCACACTGGTATATCCTTGTGCAGATGTGTGAAGACCTGGGAAGAAAAGCTTTGAGGAACAAGATTATTGTACAACAGAAAAATAGCCTCAGTTTGGAAAGAAAAAAAAGGATACCCTTTTGTTGTAGTTGGTAGGGACAATTCTAAGGCCTTAACAGCCTAAAAGGCATAAACACTTCCAGGCTAATTAACTCCAGGTAATGAATATTCCCATCATAAAGTATATTGTCTGTGGTATATTCCTCTGCAGTGCTATCAGAAAGAAGTATCTGTGCTTTCTCAGCTTGGCTTTGTGCCTGCAAATTCATCTGCATGCTGCTTTTAGATTACTAACAAAATCTAAATTATGCCCTTTCCAGATTGAATACTTTTTGTCCCCTGGGGTATGCAAATGATTGCAGTGCAAAAGGTCGAGTTTCTAGTTTGTAGCCAATAGTTAGGCTCACATAAGAGTGGAGATAATAAAAAAATGCTTTACTGTTTAGATGGAATGTTTAGACAGGTCATCATTAGGTGCTTTTTGGGCGTTTTCTAACGGAAAATGCAGACGTGCTGTGTTGTCTGGCCAAATGCCAGAAAAAGATCAATAGCTTCCCTGTTTCTTATTCTTACTCGAGCATCTGGGATGCATGAAGATCGAATTAATGAGCACTACTTGCAACACTCTCCCCCCTGCTCACCATTGATTTGAGCTCATCAAAACCTCATTGTGAGAAAGTGTGGTTAGCCTCAAATGATCTCAACTGGCTTCACTCAATTAGGCTGAGAATAAGCCTTCCTGAGGCTGACGCCTCTTCTTGTTAAGATGGCAGTGATGACAAGGGACACTGAAAAAAGGATATTGATGAAAATATGTTGATTAACATGTCAGCGGTGGGCTGGTAAATGATGAATATTTGTTCAGCTTTGTTCAGCAAATGCAAGCAAGATCCTGTTCAAGTCATCTTTTTCAAACTAACTAATTAACTTCAATTTCACTTGCTGATAAAGTGAAGTGAAAGATCTCAAAAGCAGCACATCATGCAACAACCTAAAGAAACTGAAGAACAACTGAGAAATAAAGTCACTGACATCTGTCAGTCTGAAAATGCTTAGAAAGCCATTTCTAAAGCTTTGGGATGTTAGCAAACAGTGAAAGCCATTATCTTCAAATGAAGTAAACTTGGAACAGTGGTGAACCTTCCCAAGAGTGGCCAGCCTACCAAATTACTCCAAGAGCACATCGATGACTCATCCAGGGGGTCCCAAAAGAACCCGAACAACATCTAAAGAACTGCAGGTATCACTTGCCTCAGTTAAGGTCTTTGTTCATGATTTAACAATAAGAAAGAGACTGGGCAAAAAGCGCCAAGGAGAAAACCATTGCTGACCAAAACAAACACAAAGGCTCATCACACATTTACCAAAACACTCAAGACTTTTGGGAAAACATTCTGTAGAGTGACAAGACAGAAGTTGAAATCTTTGGAAGGCTTGCATCCTAACTACCTCACCCTGTCATAAAAAACCCCCATCATACATGGTGGTGGTAGTGTGATGGCCTGAGGGTGCTTTGCTGCTTGAGGACATGAGCGATTTGTCATAATTGATGCAACCATGAATTCTGCTTTTTACCCACCGTAAATGTCCCACCATCAGTTCATGTAATTCCCAAGGTTTGGGGTGGTCTAGTCAACGTCTGGGCTTATATCCTATTGAAATGCTTTGGCACGACCTTAAACAGGCTGTTCATACTTGGAAACCCTCCAATGTGGATGAATTAAAATAATTCTGCAAACAAGAGTGGGCCAGACTTCCTCTACAGCTATATAAAGGACTTGCTAGCTATTGCAAACGTTTGTTACTGTTTTAGCTGACAAGGAACAACTAGTTCTTAAGTTTTCAGGGTTGTTACTTTTTCATGCTGGGACAGGTAGGTTTGGATAGCTTTTTCCCCCCGTTATTAAATGAAATAATTATTTAAAAATTGAATTCTACTGCCATTAGCTAACTAACTAGCAATGACACTAGCATAGTTGCTGACAAGGTATTCTCCTCATTCTGGCTGAAAATTGTTTGAATGTCTCTCCTTTTCATCTGTGTAGCCAAGATTGCTACATAGCCTGAGTATCTATATTGTAGTGCACTTCATTCATACATGCTATTACCTGGTCCCTTACTGGTACTTATATTTTGTGGTATTTAGCTGCTTATGTTGCAATGGCTTTTTTTTTTTTGTTGAGGTCCATCAGCTCTGCCTTGCTACATTGATGGTCAACCTGACTGTTCATATTAGTCTGAAATGTCTGTGCTCTGGATGGGCTGTCTGCCCTTGGCTAATTCAATTGAGAGTGATGAGTGATATTCTGTGTATGATAGGTTAGAATGGTTACTTTCCATCTCTATCTTGTCCCTAAAGCATTTGAATTACATCCATATTTTGTGTGCAGTCAAATTGATTCCAAATTGTTCTTTTTAAAGTTCTTCCAAAGACTGTCTGACCTCTGGTTTGCATTAAAAGAAATGTCAGCCATTAGAGATATAGAGATCACTTCACAAGGGAACCAGCACATGTATAAAAACACAAAGCAATTCGGAGAGCGCTTGGGAAAAGCACTCTCTCACCTTCTCCAGCAAGGATAGAGTCGCATTTGTCTCCAAACAAAACAATAAAACCAGCCAGCCAGCAGTTGTTAATTTCCTTTTTGCTTCAATTGACTCAATAAGCTTCCTCCCCACCCTTGAAGACAGCTGCAGCTACTCTACAGGTGAAAGCAGGAAACGAGGGAAGGAAATAGAGAAAGGAAAAAAAGGAGATAGAGTGCTAGTGGCAGAAAAGCAATTGAGGACTTGACTTCCACAAAACCCTGGAAGAAGTTAATCTAGACTGCCGTGGGAGTTTTTCATTAGCTTGGCAATCTGTTCCTGCGGCGATGATGTAAGCTAACTTATATTTTATAACTGTGAGCTCGGGAACTCTGAGTCATACAAAGAATACGGAAACATTTCATAGGACTAACTGCTGGCCTAAACATCGTCATGACTTTTAGAAATATATTGCACCATTCTAGATACCAATGCTTTTGATTTTGTTATTCCTTCTCATTTATTTAAACTTTTAGTTATGCCTCCCATCTTATGGATCTTCTTTTAACACTAACACATCACACATCAAGAAAACATAAAACGTTTTTGACGCTGTAGTTCATCAGACTTGTCATAACCTCAGATTTCATCATTCACGACTGTCACTGTGGGCTGAGTCTCACCTGTAGCTAGCACCAATGTAAGCCAGAAATTAGGAGTAACTCTATTGCTGGGCCCCTTGATACAGCACAACAGTGACTACTAAATAGCTAAAATGCAAGCTTATGTATTGCTAAATGCCACATTTATAGCGTCCTGTCATATGTCATACATTCATGTGCTAAACTGAATTTATCATTAAGGGTCATGGTGTGTCAATCTTCTATTTAAAATGTCCTTTAAACCTGACTGAAAATACATTTTTGGAAGGCAGCGTGAACTCTCATGACAGCAGAGCCGGTAAAGGCTCAGCACAGAATTATAATCAGCTCTTTTTAACAGAAAAGTCACCCAGCACCATCGCATTCTCCTGATCCTTGGCAACTTTTAATTAGTGTTTGTCCTTCAAGCCTGTGCTCCTCACAGCTATTAAGGCCCTTAAGCCCTTTGCAAATTAATTATAAAAGACTAGGCAATCATAGTAAGTCAATTTGGCCCTGGGCACTGGGCCTGGTCTTTGACCTAACTCCACTGGGTCCAGTATGTAATAATAATAATAAATATAATAATAATACCATAGCAGATGTTACTCATACATCTAATTATTTAGTGATTTCATGATAAATAATGCTGGGATATTATGAAATTGTTCTGGTCAATAAATCCTATTAAATAAACTTTAACCAGCTAATTCATCCGATTAAGTATAGCATGTGTAGCCTCATTTAACATGTTATTTTTATTACTATGAAACACGGTTGTTTGTTTTGCATCAAATGCACATATTTATCTTTTGCTGGTATAAATATATGCACAACAAATGTGTATTTATCCACAACCGTGTGGCTAATCAGGACTGCCATTGACTTATTTTTAGGATTAAGTACTTGTGGTCCATGAATGTGTTTAATAGCAATGTCAGTGTAAAACAGTGTGCTGGTGGCACTTGAAGTCATGTTGCAGCGTAAATAAGTAGGAATATTCTGCTGGGGCCCATGTGCAAAATACAGACAGTTCATCCAACAGTTATGAATCCAAGTGCATTGACCAACACATGGTCTGTTGTAATAAATCATAAATCATCCTGCATAAAAACCAAAAAAAAAGGCTTGTCAGAGTTATGCTGTAATGTTTTAATTATTTGTGAGTGACTTGACATTTTTTCAGCTTAATGAATACATTTCTGAAGCAGTGAGGAATCTTGCTTGGAGAAAAGCGTTTTAAGAGCAGTAACAATTTCACAAACTGATGTGGCAGCTGCAGAATCATTTCAAGCTCTACTTTATGATGTCAAGAGACAAGTGTGATACATGACTAAAAATACTGGAAGCAGAAATCAAAACGGACCAGACCAATTACTGCGATCGAGCTGATCTTGAGCAGCAGCTGGCAGCATGACAGATGCACAGACACACAGCTACACTGCACATCGCCTCAGGGAAGTATCATCTCTTCTGCGTCTCCTCTAAAGCTAAAGTTCATTCATAAATACAGAGTTCATCTCTTATGAGGTTTGTTTTTTCTTTTTTTTTTTCCGAAGATTGAAAAACTGTCAGAATTCCCAAGACTTTGAGAGTAGAAGGAAAAGAAAGACTGACCAATATTTCAGTTAATCCATTTTGAGAAATAGCCTGGCAAAGTAACAGGTAGCGAAGTAAAGGTTTGGAGAAATGTTGTTAGATAGTGTCTAGAATCCTCATTTTGGGATTTACCATCACTGAGTACTGCCCCAATGGAGCTGGAAGACACACACACGCATAAAACACACACACAGCAACAGTGTGAGTACCACAGAAAGGTAAGTGTTAAAGTAGGCCAATTAGACTGTGGGGATTGGCTGGTCTGAGCTCAGTTGTAGAAAGGAGGCCAGAACATGAAATGATGAGCAGCCATTCTCCATCTACTTGGCTGGCAAACCCTGCCTGGCATATCTGTAACATCAGAAAGAACCACAGACCTGGAAGTTTCACTGCCCCACAGAGTCCTGTTCTAGATATGTCATTTAATAATGTGCAATGCCTGAAAGGTCCCCTGTAGCAGAATGGTTGGTATCCCTTTTCTCTGTAACACAAACTGGAGAAGAAGTGGCTAATCAATCAATACTAATGTTTTTACCACAGTATTTCTTTGGGAGCTGTTAAATCTCACTTTTGTGGAAATGTACTCATTTTCAGTCCCTGCTTAGTGATGTAAGACAGAGAGGTAAGCGATACTTGGATTATTAAGAGATTCAGCAGGAGAAGGAAAAAAATCCTTTCTTCTCAGCGGTATACTGATGTATTTTAAAGCTTACATTTTATATTCACTTCATGTTTGCACTTGAACTTTCCTTTAAAGTTCTTATTCTGGCTGTTGACTACTGGTCAGAGTAACTCTTCACTCACAGTGATGAACAAAGATAAAACATCACATAAGCACACTGCGGAAGGCAGTACACAAAAGTATGATCTACCTAAAGCCTGATTGTAAATGAATGACCACAGATTTGCATGAGAGGCCTTTCAAAGCACTGAATTCTCCACATTTAAAGTTACAAAAGTGGTCTTTTGTCAGTCTTTCCAATGACAAAAATGCAAGAGAGAATGATATATTTATTTCCTCTAATCCTAATGCTTCAACTGTTAGCGTACCCAGCTAAGTAGCTTACTACCTATACATTGGAATCAAAGTTAGCTGGAATGATCAGGACAAGATGAGTAATTAAATCTGATAGGCAGTTTAATCCAACATCTACCTAGCTTCAACATCTAGCTAGCGCTACAAAGGAAGAACACATTAATGGAGTAACTTTTGAAGTTACAGTTTCAAGTCTGGCAGGTTTGAACTCAACGTTCCAACAGCTCCACGAATATGACACACAAACGTCTCTGTGTAGTTTGACACACACAGTCTGTCTGCTAGTTAAAGGTAGTTGTATTTTACAAAGGGAAAAAAAAATTTAAAAATATGATAATTTTACTCTCAGAGATGGAGAAGATATTCGAAAGAGAGGATGGAAAGGAAAGATGAGAGATTCTTTCTAAAGGTAAGGAAAGCTTAGCTGGTGACAATATAGAAATTAAAAACTTACATGTAATTTTGTTTATATTTTTAATTTTATATGACATTCAAAGTTTATACTGGGCAGCTTCTAGGTTAGGTCCTGGGTAGCAGCAGATAGATTATATTATTGAGACACATTGCTCAAGTTTGAATTCAAATTTATGAGCGTTTATGAGTTTTATGAGTAAAGATGATAGTGAAATAACTGTTTAAATATTACTTGTGTACAAAATCAGCAAATTATTATGTGATTTTTATCATACATGTCTGCATGTTCTGTAAATGCAGTTTCTATATCCCATTAACCACTGAAATTAATTCCTTTAGATAAGTGCTCACATGCATTTCAATATGACAGCTGAGTAACATGACTTGCCTCTAGAAGGAGTCATCAGTTTGAATCAAGCTTGAATTTATAATTTTATTTAGTAACAACACTTGCCAAATTCTTTTCTTATACTGGATAGAGGTTGGAAAGCATTCATAGCGGCACAGAATTCAGACTCCACAAAGAGCAGAAAACAACCTATCTTTATGTGATTCGGACACCAAGTGAGTCTAAGTCAGACACCAAAATATAAGGTTCCCCCACATGGCACTTTAACTTCTGCGTATAGAAGTAACAGTAATTACATGTGTAAACTGCATGTAAAGTGTGCTCTGCTGTGGTCAGCTGTAAATGCTATTGAACTTGACACTTTGGAAATCACAAAAATGGAGCTTTGTGATGTCTGTTTGAAGTTATTAAAGCATTTATTTTAATTTTAATTTTAAGTGATAATCTTGTTCCATACAGCTCAAATCAAACCAAAGCATAAGTGAAAATGAAACAACTGGTACAAATATTTAGTAGGAAAACTTGTTTTGATCTTTGCACTTTTTTCAGATTTTAAACATTTACAGTATTGTGAAAAAGTCTTTGCCCCTTCCCGGATTTCTTAATTGTTTGCCTATTTTTCATGCCTAAATGTTTCAGATCATCAAGCAAATTTTCATATCAGATGAAAATAACCTGTGAAATTCAAAATGAAGATTTTAAATGAAGATTTAATTTGTTAAAGGGAAAAGTAATTCAAACCTACCTAGTCATTTGTGAAAAAGTATTGGCTCTCTAAATCTAATAACTGGTTGCGTCACCCTTGGCAGCAGGAATCAGTCGAGCCAATCAATCAAGCGTTTGTGATAAGTGACAATGAGTTTTTCGTATCGCTGTGGAGGACATTTTTATAAAGCCTTAGAAATGGCTTTTAAACGTTTTCCTGATGCTGACTGATAGATGTCAACAACTGTTTCTCTTTTGTTCTTCTTCAGATTGTAGCACAACTTACTTTTTGAGATCTTTCTGCCTACTTCACTTTGTCAGACAGGTTTTTAAAAATGATTTCTTGATTCAACAGGTCCAGCAGTAATCGGCCCTGCATGTGGCTAGTGAAATTGAACTTGGCTTTCCAAAAAATGTGCCAAATTTCAGTAAATTCATGATTTAACATGGGTGGGCAAGTAGTTTTCACACAGGGCCATGCACTTTTGGACAGCTTTTTCCCCTTGATAAATGAAATTGTCATTTAAAAACTGCATTTTGTATTTACTTAGGTTATCTTTGACAAATAATAAATTTTATTTGATTATCTGAAACTTTGGGTCAAAAAGTAAGACTGTTGAGGCTTTTCTTCTAAAATGCAGCTTTCACTCTGTTTTTTTTGAGATACTTGTTTTAAAACGATGTAAGCATCATTTAGATTTAGTGATTTTACCAAGACGTTGTTTGCCAGCGCTTATTTCAGTAGTTGTTAAATTAGTCACAAATTACCCACAAAGTAAGCCAGTGAAGCCATGCTCATCTTGCTTTTTAGGACATGCTCGTGAGAACTTCAAGAGAATGTTAGTGCTCTCGTTGTCACCGCTACTGCAATTGTTTCTACCTGCTAATTAAATTGACAAGAGCTTATTCATCTTCTAAAGCCTCTTAAACATAGTTCATTACTGAGTCCTGCTTGTACTCACCAGGAGTATTTTTTCCCCCAAAAACAATTTCAATTGTAAACAAAATTAAATTGTATCAGTTGTGCCAGAGCATGAAATTACAACCTGCCAAATATGGGGAAAAATTTGGCTGACACAAGGGAGCTGTCAGCGATAGCTATGAACATTAATGAGAAATAGCAGCTAGCTTGTGTTTTACAAAATAAAGCAGCATTTTGTGTCAGGATGGATTTATGCAATTTGAAGCACACTGTCTTATTGTTGGGACAAGCAGGAAAATAGGGTTGTTCAGAAAAGTACATTGTTGTATTCAGTTCTTGGTGTCATTCAGTTATATTCTCAGAAGCAGATCGGTCAAGTCAAGCAATTCTTAACCAATTTTAGCTGGGGACACTAAAAGAACACAGAAGACTTTGTACTGCAAGAGGCCTGAAAAGGGTATTTTATATTTCTGCTCCTACTTTGTTTTCAAAACAAGTGCAAGCCAGGTGAAGGCTATGGGATGTTCATTTGTGCCTCTCTTGTAACATTTTACCTTTAGTAATGGAAAATGAAGACAACATGAGAAAGCATGCATGCATGAAAATGTAACGGTGTCATAGAAAGGACAAAGCTTTTCTAAAATGAGTATATTAGCCTCTGTCAATCATGTACCATTTAAATTACATTAAAGTCATACATTGTGTAATCTGAACGTTCATGCAATGGGAAAGAAGCCGCAAAGAGAAATACGACAGAGATCCTGTATTTAATCACAAAGAAAACAGCCCAATGTATATGTGTCTGTTTCAGCCCCATGTGAAGGGACGCTTGTTTGATTGCAAAGCCCAGATATGTGTATAGAACAGGGCCTGGAGGTCAGTGTGGTAAACAATACTCCCTGTGATAAATCCTCCTGTCTGTTCTCTGTGTGTGCCTCGCTCTTTTGATTTATTCCTTCAGAGAGCATGAGGAGAAGGCAAAGAGAACACACAGATAAATAATTCAGAGGGACATTAACATCAAACAGTGCCGCGGGGAAACAAAAACATGGCCATTTGGGTCGATGTGCCGTTTTGTATTAAACCAGACATAGCACGATTGTGTCTGTGCACCACTTGGTAAGGCCTGGCTGAGAGTGCAAGGCAGGTGGACATTAAGGCATGTGTGCTAACACACTCAGCTCTCACAGACAGATTGGATCACCTGCTCTGTTTCACTGCTGGAGATTAAGATGAGCCTCCAGATCAGAGAGGAGACTGGGTTTAATTGATGCTGATGTTTTTCTGTTTCTTCAGTTGCAACTGCTAATTCCCAGAGGACAAACAGACACTTTCAGATCAACAACTGTTGTGCTAATGATAAATAAGGAAAATTATCCCCCAGATGACTGTCTTGATGTTGAACATGTCCACAGGGATGCATTTCACTGGTGAACAACTCTGTGTGGTGACGGTGTCTCATCAGCTTCTGTTATAACATTTCCATCCACGGCAGCATAACTGTCCTGTCTCATTGCTGGAGGCCACAAAGCCTCTCTGCTTGATGCCATCTTTCCCAGAGTGTCATGTACCATATGGAAACGATGAGTTATTATGGTAAACAATGAAGTAAAGTTTAATTGAGCCAAAATTAAGATTTTTGGGGGAGAAAATTGGTCTGTAATGAAAAGCTGAAGCAAGAGATGACAGGTGGCTCATTTGACTATTCCTGTTCAGTTATTCAGAAACACCCAACAAAGACATTTACCAGATTTCACTGGAGGTTGAAAGAAACAATCATTGACGGCAGCTGTGAGGTGGGAAGTGTGTCTTTCACGCACACACATCCAGGTCGGTATTCACAAGAATTTAAACAAAACTTGCAGACGTCAAGCCAGTGTTTATTAATAATTTGTAAGTATGCACTAAGGGTTTGTACAGTGGGTCCTATAAATATACTGTATGTTATAAATGGGCTACTGAGATAATAGATGCTGACACATGGACACTTATAGGATTGGAAGCAACCAGGCTGGAAACTGACTCCACAGATTAGTAGATTTAGCTGTGGAACAAGAAAAATAGTTACACACACACACACACACACACACACACACACACACACACACACACACACTGAACTTGCATTGTAGGAAATGTTTGGTCCTGATATAGCCCGAGCAGAAGCAGCTGGTCTGAGTTTATAGCTGTGAACACAGACTGAGTTTTCTGGGTGACCTTGGAAAGTGTCTGGGGATGTTCACTTGTTTATCCATGCCTTAGTGAGGCTGCTCTTTTCTGGCTTGCACGAGTACCTGCTAATCACACTGTCTGCCTGCCTCATATTATATGTATTTATGTGTGAACACTGTCAACAGTGGTTGTCCATCTATTGTCATTCTGCCCAGTGTCTGTAGCATACTTTAAAAAACATAAAACTAACTAAAGAAAGTAAAAAATATTAATTTGCATCATGCAAGCACCAACAGATCAAAACAACATATTTTTACTCTTTTCCTGATGACCCCAGTATTAGTAATGGTTTCACCTGGTTTTAGAACATAATGGTTTAACCCTTTACCCCTTGAAAACCTACTAGGAGTACTCCTTGAAGCTCTTTTGTGAACTGAGTGATTTCTGTCATATTTCAGGCCTGCTTAAAGAACAAAATCACTGGGTGTGTATCAGAGGTTATTGAGGGCGCTCTCTGCCTCTGTAGCAACCTCTGGAAAACAATCCAGAAACTATCAGAAGTATTTAGAATAGAATAGAATAGAATAGAATAGAATAGAATAGAATAGAATAGATCTTTATTGTCACTGTTACAAGAACAATGAAACACAGTTTGGCATCTCTCCATTGGCAGCATGTAGATTTTTACATTAAGATTCCTTTAGAATAAGAGAAGAAAATAAAATAGACTTAAAGTTTAAGAGGTGCCTACACAGGGAATGTATGTAATAATATAAGTATCTACACATATGTACAAGTTATATACAAAAAAAATTATATATATTCCATGTAAAGGAGCAGGTGCAATGTAAGGAGCAAGTGATCAGTGCAGTATAAGGTGCAATGTAATTGGTGGAAGTGCACATTTAGTAAGAGGTAGGACTAGAGGTAGGAATGTTGGTTGCATTATACTATAATAAATACGGTTTATAAATACAGTGTAAATGTCCATAATGTTAGTAGCACAGTTAACCTTCAATCAGGGTAGAGGTAGGGCATGTTTGACAGCCTGTGGGTAGAAACTTTTATTAAGTCTGTTTGTCTTTGACCTGATCGACCTGTAGCGTTTACCAGTATATACTCAGAGCCAGAAGAAAACCAAACCAGCTTTTGTCCTTGAAGCATGCAGTGGCTTGATAAGATTAGAAGCAAAACGACATTAAAACATTTAAATGGAACTATTATAGTCTATATAGTCGAGTGTAAACATGATACATTTAATTACCTCCATGGAAAAGTTAAAATTAGAAAATGTAAAGTCACAGAAGAAAAACAAGATCAGAGATGCATGATGGTGCAATTAGTGTTCCTATAATTTCTTCATCTTAAAGGTAACCAGCTTCACGGTGTACCCTCTAATTCACTGCACAAACACGAGTGTCATTGCTCACCTCTTATTTTTGAAAGAATGTAATTCAGTTTCTTGAAAAAAAGGTTTTCTTTTTCTAACAGTTTTTTCACAAAGTTAGAACCATGAATTTGGCAGTTTGCAATTTGTTAAAAGTCTGTTTATTTATTTAGTTTGGGTATTTTGCACTGTGAAGCAAAAAATTTCATTTCAGTTTATAACCCTTCCTCATATTTGCAAATAATGGCCACAGATCAGACTCTCCTTATCTCTGCCGTCTGATTTTTCCATAGTTTTACTTTTTTGCTAATGTCCTTTTTACTATTGGTAGCATGAAATGCCTGCAGCCTATTCAGGTTGTACAGGTTGTTCAGCTCTTTCAGGATGAGATGTTCATGTGTGCAGTCGCAAGGTTTACTGTTTCTCCTGTCTGGGTGTCTGGGAAGGGCTCTCAAAACTGGATTATAGATGGCAGACAGTTGGTGTCGTAAACCACTGCCTGTGTTTAAAGATGGTCTTTCACTCCTCTTTCAAACCATCTGTCTTCTCTGTCCAAAATGTGAACATCGGCATCTTCAAAAGAGTGACCTTTGTCCTTTAGATGCAGATGGACAGCTGAGTCTTGTCCCGTCGAGGTGGCTCTTCTATACTGTGCCATGAGTTTATGAAGTGGCTGTTTGGTCTCTCCAATGTAGAGGTCTGAGCATTCCTCACTACACTGTACAGCATACACTACATTGTTGAGTTTGTGTTTAGGAGTTTTGTCTTTGGGATGAACCAGTTTTTGTCTGAGTGTGTGGCTGGGTCTGAAGTATACTGGGATGTCGT